>VMKM01001767.1:0-113310 GCA_008360985.2 Macquaria ambigua | reverse complement strand
CCAAGTACAATAACTTCGGTTTTGTCTGAGTTTAACATCAGAAAATTGCAGGTCATCCAGGTTTTTATGTCCTTCAGGCATGTCAGTTTACAGACTGACTTCCTGCTTCAACTTTTTTTCTCCAATCTAATCTATCAAAAATATTGGCTTGTTTACAACCTGTCTGACCATTTGCCCCATTGGACCTATTTTTAGAGTTGAGTGTTTCAAAATCTCAGCAATTACTTTGGTGAGTACAATGTTAATGTAATAGATAGAAAATGATGACCAGAGAATAAAACTGAAGTCATAATAAACAGTGGTTTTCCTTCAAAGATTAAAATTGTATTAGGGATATTAGTACCTGCTGATGTTTCTGATCCCTCTTTACAACACATACCTTAGCAGAGGTCAAGAATGATCACCCACCATGACCAAGGTGGGAAAACAAGTACTGTTCCAGGAAAATGTCAAATCAGTTAGTATATAATAATAATAATAAACTTTATTTATACAGCACCTTTCCAAAACAAGGTTTACAAGGTGCTTTACAGGGTAAAAACAACAAACAGAATAATGAAAATGTTAATCATAAAAGACATAAAGAACAATAGCATAATTTATAGAACAATAATAAAATAAAGCAATAAGACATAAAACACAGTAATAACACATAACAAAAGATCAAAACATTAAATAAAACAAATGGTGTGGGAAGGTAGGAAGATAGAAGGATCACAGGAATGCTAGACTATTAAAATGCGCTTTAAGAAGAGATTTAAATAAGGAGATAGACTTGGCCATCCCAGTCTCCTCTGGAAAGTTGTTCCATAGTCTGGGGGCCCTGACGGCCAACGCTCTGTCACCTCTGTGTTTTAGTTTTGATTTAGGAACCACCAGGAGAACAGCATTTGAGGATCTCAGGGCCAGTGACGGCACATGGAGAGTCAGACATATAGCTTGAGGTCAAACCATTCCAGGCTTTAAAAGTGATAAGTAAAAATATAAAATCTTAAAAATATAAAAATGTGACTGCATCACATGACTGTCTTGTTTGAGTAAACTTAAGTGTGAACAGTCTGCTGGTAATGGCATACTTAATCATTAATTTAGTAGGCAGTATGCAGTACCAGGGCTGGGCGATATGGCCAAAAATGTTATGTCAAAAATTGTCAAATTTTATTTCCTTCAAGTTCAGAGGCTGATTTTTGTTTGTGAGTGAAAGTTGAAGAAACCAGATGGTTAACTGTGGTTTTAAACTATTCTTTATTATCAGAACATGACAAACACTTGCAAAACAACGGAACATTTCACAAATCTGAGGTACTGTAATTTCTTACTGTCTGCATGTTCTAATGGGTGATATTGTTTCAAACAGGTTTGTGGTGTTGCCTGTCTTAGCTGGCACGTAACTACAAGCCTGTTAGCCACTGTGTCTGTAAGCATACCTCTATTTCTGCGACATGATTGGCTGTTCATCTTCTTCGTCTTCTTCTGTTTAATGGCAGGTTGCAACTAGCGTTTAAGGTGCATTAGCGCCCCCCTCTCCCGATGTATGGGTGGTTTAATTATATCAAACATTTATTGGACATTTGTTATATTTATATTGAGGAAAATTATATCACGATAATTATCGTTATCTCTTGCCTGAAAGGCCTCAGCCTGTTCTGAGCATCAAGAGATGTGATGGTTATCGTTCGGTCTCATCGATAATCTAATATTGATTGCCCTGAGCGAAGCCAGATGCTGAAAGGCCCAAAACCGCTCTCAATTCCAAGACGTTGATGTGGGTTCCACACCCGAAGTTTCACGTATCCCACCTCGGGTGGAGTTTGAAGGCATTCAGCCCTGAGGAGGCCCAAAGGAACAACACCCACTGCGGCTGAAATCATGCTCAACATTCTCTGAAACTGGATCATCGAACTAACTGCCTGCCAAGATGGAATTGGTACGGAGGATAAGAATTTTCATCACCCTCTGGGGGGTGAGGGATGTCGATATTGTTAGGGAATTCAAGTAAAGTCCCACAAAAAACGCCTGCTGCCTTGCCACGAGGTTGCTTTTCTTTACTTTCCCCTTGAAACCCAAGGACTGTATATGTGAGATCACATTCCTTGTGTCCTCCACGACTTGGCTGCGAGATGGAGCACAAATTAGCTAGTCGTCCAAATTGACCCAAAGGGGTCGCTTCCTCTGGGGTGCGAACCTAGCAGAAGGACAGGGCTGGAACCCTTGCCGACGTTGTGATGGCTGTTTGGTACCACCACCAGAGGCCGAGAATTCTGCAGCCTGTCTAGTGATCAAGGACTAAGGGCGATACAATCAGCACTTAACAAATAATAATAACCAACATAAATCCCAATGTATTTCGTATACAGGGAGAAGAAAATAAACAGGTAAAAAGGGAAATTGGCAATAGCGAATTAAATATAAAGGAACAGTTAGTCAAAACTCACCTCCCCTGTGCACAAACACACATGAGGGGGTAACTCAAAAAAACCCAACCACTGCAAACAGCAAGTAAACAGGGAGAATAAGTGAACCCAGCTCAAATTAATATAGGAAAAAAATGATTTAGTAATCACCCCCAAACCTTTAACTTACTCCTGCTTGGAAAAACTATGAAACAAACAGCACTTACACAAAGTTGCAAGCTATGATAATTGCTTAGCACCAGGTGCAACAAATTAGGCTACCTGAAATGAAAAGAAGAGGTTAACAAGCAGTGTAACCCTCTGCGATTTAAATGGAAGTGAAACATAGAAAGGGAAAAACCATGTACAATCCTCAGGGACACAAGGCACCTGCACCACAGTGACGGATTGTTGATAGTGGAGTCCCAAACATACACATCTTACCTACAGGTCTCGGATGAGGCAAGTGAAGCAAAGAGCAGGAGGCGTGTTCACCTGGATGCTCTTATGGACAGTGAGCAAAGCCTCCTAAGGTCATGACTTTGTTGATATATGTTCCAGAGGATAGGTAGATGATCATTCAAGGTAAAGACCGTGGTGATGGTCTGAGTGAGGTTGAAATAGATCCAATGTCTGAACACTGAATAGAAATTAAAGTGAAATCATTTATTACTATGAAAGGTGACATTGTGACAATAAACTGAATAATTCAGGGTGAACCAAGGCCAAAACAACAAACACAAGAATCTATCTTCTCAAAAAGTTCTGACTAACCCTACGTGAAACAAATAAACAAACACAAAGACATTTACTAAATCTAACTCCCTAGGATAAAGCAAACAAGAGACTGTGCAAAAGTAAATGGCAGCTCACCCCAATAACTTCAGTGCTATTTACAAAATGTGGATTATTCTATTTACAGAATTTACAGATATAGCTAATCAACCAGGGCACTAGGCTTAACAAGATCTCGCAGTCTGCTGCCGTCAGACTGCTGTAAACCCAGGCATTTTAAAAGGCAGGATGTTGTAAATGGACCAATCAGCAGTAGACACTCCCCAGGCCAAACCCATTAAGCCAGCCAGTCAGAAAGAGACACTCAAAGATCCTCACAGGAACAAGCACACACTCTAACATAAACACATGCAGCCACACAAAACACAGCTTAACATGGCCGAAATACGTCCAGGGCCATCACATGATTCATGACCATGCAATGTGTCTGAGGGTAGGACACAGGTCAGGTCATTAAGATAATTACAAGATGCACGTCATGAGTGATCAGATCATATACCAAAACGCATCCCTGAAAAAAATACACTTAAAAGTGAATTTTCTGGCTTGGTCGCATGTCCCCCCCTGTGAGCACACTTGGACAACTGTGTTCACAATGTGGGAAGCTGGGCAAGGCTCCTTGTACTTGTCACTGCTCTACCAATTCCTACTGGTTTGCTGGGGGCACATCAACAGCTGGATCATTATTTTACCTTCAGTTTTAGCATATACAGGTTATCCAGGGCTCTGGATGAGAGTGTTTTTCTATGATACAGGTTGTATGGGGTTATGGTTGAGTGCTTGACCATGCCACATGTTTCAAAAGGCTCTGGGTGACTGTGTTTACCATGGTACAGGTTATATGAGGATTTGGATGCCAGCTGCTTTGTCTCTCTAATGGAAGGAAACTGGCACTGAGACAAATACACACTTAAACACTTTTAGGTGCCACTGGGCACAGTGTGTGTGTGTGTGTGTGTGCGAGAGAGAGAGAGAGAGAGAGAGACAGAGAGACAGAACGAGTGAGAGAGAACAAAAGAAACAAACTTGCTCCCTACCTCAGCTTTCTTACTTTGGCATCAACACTTGGCACAAAGCCTTTCTACATATAAATATAGTACTGTGCTCCTCCATATTAAGCCTTATTGTTAACGTGTAAATATTACGGTTGGCTGGCGGCCTCAGATTATAACCTGTCCATATTTAGCTCTATCATGTTCATAATTCATATACTATATTTATATAACCAGCAAACATTTAGCTAGGCATCAGTGGAAACACTGTCTTATTAACCAAAAACATTCTGGTTAGGCTGGTGCCTCGTTGGGCTATTCATGCTGTTGTCTCACTGCATGGCAGAAATGGGCCGTGTTTCACTACATGACTGTTTAGCTTCTACATTGTAAATGGGGTTACAATGTAGAAACTACCTTTATGAATTTTCATGAACATATACATATGGTCTCTCTCTCACCGTGTCTATTTGTGTGTGTGCATTTACAGAAGGTGTACTTTATGTGGTCATGAATGAAAGGACCCTATTGTGTGTTCATATATTTATTTTAAGGCCCAGTTTGTGCTTTTAAACTTTGGTCATTTTGTTCTGTCACTGAAGTTTTATATTGGATGCTTTAAAAATGAAATGCAAATGTAGGACTGGGCATGTATACAGGAATTATGTTTTTCCCTCTGCTCTGCTCCACTTCCACACATCTGCACTTCAACAAACATGCAGTTCGAGATGGGGACAACCATGAATGTACACTTTGTGCCTGGACTCCAGTAATCTTTCAGGGACATAGAACACTTGGAGGGACTAGTCTATGCTTTA
This sequence comes from Macquaria ambigua, assembly GCA_008360985.2. NCBI lineage: Eukaryota > Metazoa > Chordata > Actinopteri > Centrarchiformes > Percichthyidae > Macquaria > Macquaria ambigua. The sequence goes on along the minus strand of VMKM01001767.1, from coordinate 108,312 downwards.
GGTGGACTTTACGGTGGTGACCGAGGATGAAAAGAAAAAAGTGAAACTTTTTTATCTGGTCGGCGAGAGTGGCAGCTACTGTATATGCTGATAGTGATACAGCTAAGGATGCATGGAAGGTAGATGACAATATCAAAAAATGTGATGATCATTGCAACCCTAGCGTTAACGAGACTGTGGAATGCTAACATCACCAAGGCGCCAGTGAATCTAATGACAGTTATGTCATGGAACTTACATTTTGGAACTTTGAGAGACCGCTCATTCACGATCAGATTGTGTGCCGGATTAACAACGCAAGCATGAGAGAGAGACTGCTGCACGAGAAGAACATGGACATATGTGTACAACTGAGCAGGAGCACAGAACTGTCTCATGAGAATAGTAAACACATCTCCGGACCAATGGTGGAAGAGGTGCATGCAGTGCAAGGAGCACCAGAGTCAAACTAACAACACAGTGGAATGCAAGTTTTGCGGGAAAATGCATGAAAAAAGCAAACAGAAATTGCCTGCGTACCTTAAGAATAACGAGGTAGGTGTCGTTTCAACATTGGGGGGGGAGGACATTAAGTGGGTGGTTTGGGGGTCCTCACCCAGGAAATTTTGAGTGTCAAACACCTAATTTCCTGCATTCTTGTGAATTGTTCTGCACTTGCTAGCAAACTAGCAAGCAATACTTCTAAGAGTAAACTCGAAAAACATTACCCAGTAGCTCATTAGCTGACATCACAACTTACAACTTTGAAACTTTTTGAGAAAAAATGTCCTAATATCAGAATCAGATTTATTGCCAGATAGGTTTTTACATACACGGAATTTGCCTTGGTATATAACAATGGTTCATAACAATAAACATAGTGAGTAGAAAATACAAGGAAAGTAAAATTGGAGTGCACCTGTATTCTGACCTTAATAGTAAATGCATTGAAATGGCCCAGAGCGAGCTGACAGGGAGGGTGACAGACTTGGCAAAGTTAGCGCAAAGATACATGTGACTACGTCCGGTTTTCAAAATAAGGTGTTAACAGAGTATATACGAAATACATACGTATATATAAATAAGATTAATTGTATTGTATTCACAGGAAGTATAAAACATGTTACCTGTGTCCCTTTTTGATTTTGGGTTGCTGGAAAAAAGTTCCTGACAATGACTGATAAATTGCAATTAAGGACAACTTTGACTACATACAGACTCAAAATCAAGCATTTTTACTGTATAAATTTAGAGAATTTCCAAAGTAAAAGTCCCACATTCTGACACTTTAGATACTGTAAAAGCACAGTGCTCCATAATTTCTGACAATGACTGATACATTTGAGTTCAGGAGATCTCTGACTACACACATAGTAATGGTATGACAATTGACAGCTACTCTGACTACGTGCATAGACAAAATGAAGGGTTTTCACTGTGTCAATTTTGAGAAATTCCAAAGTCTCACATTTTGGATACTATAATAGCTATAATATAATGTGCTCTGAAAACACAATGGGGAATATATTCTTAATCTAAGTAATACATTTATATTTTATATAAATTAGTATTAACCCTACATGCACACACATAATTCAGCAAGAGTATTGCAAGCCTGTCCACTGTGCATTGGCATTTTTATTATTTCTCGGCAGAGTGATAAAAAAAAACACATTGCAACTGTGAATAATTTTGTATGTATTTTGTATTCTCTGTATGAATTGAAATGTATTGATAGTATATTTTTGCATGTAGGTGGGTGCATTCATGTATGCGCCTGCATGTGTACAGTACCCTCCCACCCCCGAAAAATAGGGCTCCCTCAAAAGCCACGGTGTAATTCGAACACTGATTAAAGTAGCACTAATTCATTTTTTGGCCACTTGGGGGCAGAACTGTACAACGCCTTATGTAGCTCAGTGTAAGTTAAATCAGGAAGACTATCTTTATGCCTCATTCATTCACATCTCTCTCTCTGCTTCAGCTGATTATGGGCATTTTCACTCTCACTTATCCCACGAGAGTTTGCCACGATTTCCATCAGCCAATCATATTGCTGCTACCAAACTTTAAATCTGTTCTCCTCTCGCTTGCTGTCAGCTGTCATTTCATTGCGGATTCGTTGCGAAGCTCATGGCTTCTCTACCCCACTTAAAATATGAATACGTCACGATGGGGTCTAATAAAGACTCTTAACATTTCTCATCTTTATTATGCACATGTAAATAAATATTTGTTCACTCATACTGAAGTCTCTCCTGATTGAAATAAAGTTGATGTGGCCAACGTGTTGGCAAAGGTTGCCTATTTACACATCCAACAGACATGTTGACATATATTGCATGTTTTAGTAGTGTTTCTGGTGGTGGTTTTGGTCTTCAACATAAACTAAAAGATGGACAACATGACAACCTGATGCTGCAGTCAACTCTACTTACAGATACTCATACAGATACTGAGGGTGTCACCTAACTTGTGTTAGCTAGCGGTCTTATCTTAGCCTACTGTAACAGTCAGTTTATTATGGATAACATTTTGAGCTGGCCAGACACTACTTAAAAAGTATTCAACCTACAAAATCGTATTTTCAACATTAAAATTATCAGCCAGTGGGGTAATGTGCTTGAAAAAAACTAGAAATTAAATACTGCACTGGAATTAACATTAAAATGACACAAACAAAGGAAAGCCTTTCCTTGCTGTGTGTGCTATATGAAATCTTAGCTAACCAGACATTTCTTATAAAGATTTTCAGAGGCTGATATGTGAGTTTGGATGATTTTGTCACTGCATGGTGGGCTTATTTTAATGAGAACCAGACCACTGGCGCACACCTCCATCAGATATTATTTGCTCTCAGTCACTACGTTAGTGCTGAGGTCTGATCTCAGGACACTCAGATAGCTACTGGGTTTGGGCATAAGAATAAATAAAAGGCTCACCTGTCCTCCAGCTGTCTGTGCATGACTGAGCTGCATCTTGAACTTCAGACAGCAGCAGCACTTTGACTTAACCTCCACACTTGTTTGGGCAGAAAAGGGAGGGATTAATGAGACTGTGCCAGAACTCTCTCTCCCAGCATATTTAAAAAATGCAACGAATGAGGGAACAACAACTGTAGGAGGCGTGGCCTCGTGGCTATGTATGTGGGTCAGGGGACTGACACTGATTAGAGTGAAGAGACTTTTATATACATTTCATGACGTAGACAGGTCCCAACCGGTTGACTCTATGTCAGCATTGGCCTAGCAGGGTCAGGGCTAATTTAAAACAGTAGATGGCGTGTTGATCCATTTTTTAACTCATGAAATGCCGATTTTTATAAATTTGGTAAGAAATATCAACATTAACACCAGCATTGATGTGTTTCATCACAGTCATATCATTTAGTTTACAGCTCAAAAAACACGCTTAAATGTGCAGTACCTCTTTAATAATACTGTATGCATTATGAAGTAACTGAATGCAAGTGGGAAGAAATCAAAACTACATCTAATAGTCTTAATCTGATGAGTCAAATTCAAGCACCCTATATGCTTTGAATTCACTGATGTATTTGTATTGTGATTACAGAAGCAGCATGTCCCACAGCCACAGTGCAGTGCAGAAGATGAGGAAATTCTTTATGAAGGATGACATTAAGGATTATACTGATATCCAGCAGCAACAGCCCAAACCTTGGATGAAACAACTGAGGAAGCTGATGCTCCCATGAACACACAATAAAGGTAACCATCATGCTATCTCTCTGGGCAGACAGAGAGGATGTAAAGAGGATGATCTTCATCTAAGGACAATGGCGGAGCCAGGGGTGGCCATCTTGTCTTCCCTCAGACTGTGGCGGTGAGCGAGTTGAACACACAGTGGGTGGGGGAGGGGGAGTATAACCAGATGAATGCACTGTTAAAAAGCATCCTCAGCGGTGCTACAGTAGAGAAATTCTCTTACCAGAGCACCTTTCTTTTTGGTAAGACTTAAAAAGTTTTGCCATTTCTTCCTAATCTTATACCCATTAATAAAACGCTGCTAACTTCTAAGATCGATTGTGATCGGGAAAGGGGCCCAGGTCTGTCATATGGTAAACAATTAGCCTTGGATTTTAATAATGTGGATGTTTTTGCCCAGCCGAAGGGGAATACAAATCACCTGGTTTAGCTAGCTTGACAAGTATCAGGTCCTGTATAATGTTATGACGATTTTCAGTGTGGCGCTTGGTAACTGCCTATCATAATTAAGTTTGATACATGACACAGCACATTTTGACCCTCAGGGCCACCGTACCCTGAAGGTCAAAATACAACATTTCACAAAACACAACAACATTTCAGAAAACACAACAACATTTCACCGAACACAACAACATTACACAAAAACACAACATTATACAAAACACAACGACATTTCACAAAATACGACATTTTACAAAACACAACATTACACAAAACACATTAATATTTCACAAAACACGACATTTCACAAAACATAACAACATTACACAAAACACAATGAAATTTCACAAAACACGACATTTCAGATTACAGAAAGGGAGGGACAACTCTTCTTGTTTGTGACTGGACCAAACTCAAGTCAATTCAGAGTTTATTCAATGCGGTGCTAGATTGGATCAACCGGAGAAACTGTTTTAGAACGTTGCAGGGAAGCGTTCAGCTCAACTAAAGCCGGCTGATGGCGCTGCCTGTGACTCAGCTTGTCAAGTCGCCAGTGGCTGGTTTTAGAATGTAAATGATGTTTGAACAGCCAATCAGCTTGTAGCGAAGTCAGCTAGTCATCTCAACCCGCTCGTTTTTTTATGTTTTCGCTTTTTATCAATACTAGAAATGCAACTGTATCAAGTAACTCACTATCACTATCCTCATTCATATTTTAAGACACTACAAATTATGTCCAGCTACAAAAAAGCCTGAAAAGCCGGTAGTTAGAACGAAAGTACAGAGAGTCGTTGCTATGGAAACGATACAGGAAATAAATAAAATGGCACTGTTTCTCTCTCACTGACTGCACATCCCCAAGACTACCATGGGCAAACATCATAATCTAACCTCTGTACGGCGCCATGGCACACCTTTAAAGCTTTTAAAATTTCTATGCCACCCCCAAAGTGAGTACTGGCCTCAGCCTGGTCAACCTTATGAAAACTGTCTGGCTCTGCCAGTGTCTAAGGAACGCTTGGTGGATGTCCTGCAGCTCCCGCTTCAGTCCATCAAGTTTCACTCTTATCAGGTGTCCCTGTTGCTGCTCTGGTCTCCATCACTCACTGTTCCAGCTCTGGCCCTCGCTCCAAGGTTTGGGTCCTGTTGTTGGACAGAAGTATAATACAAGATGTCAAATCAAATCTCAAAGTCGTAGTTTAAATATTACATATTTCATGTAGGCAGTAGTAGTAATTGTTTATGAGTAGGACTAAATATTATACAGTTGCTGTAGTTTACCACATAGAATATAATATTCTAAAATATATTTCAATGAAGCTGTTGAGTGGGTCTTTTGTGTTGCTCAGTTATATTAGTGGTTATCAACAAGTATCAAGTGATGGGAATTATGATTGCCTACATTGACAAACAAAATGAATCACCAAAGTTCTTCACAGTTCTAACAATCAATTCAGTTTTAGTCACTGGGGTTCAGTTAATGAATACATTTGTCGCTTGAGTATAAATGCAGCCTTAATACTATTAGGAATCATCAAACTGCTGCACTAAATGCTGAAAGTAAGTTGGCTTTGCAAAGAACAAACCTTTGTACTGTAAGACAAAAGTGCACAAGTTAACAACAGCAAACTGATGGCTGTCTGCTCAATAAAGAGACAGATGTTAGCTAATGGCAATCAAAGTTAGCTTGAGTGTAGTGTCATTAAGTTCCTGTGCCTGGTTGCATAAACTACCTTAAGTTTCAAACTTAAGTTTGTCCCTTATGCAAAATATTTCCCTAAACTCATGGGTTCATTTAGAAGCATTGCATAAAGCCTCTTAGGCTCTCTCCTTGCCTAAGTGATTAGACTAAGGCTTTCACGTAGTTACTGTCATAATACAGCACATGTATACTTCAGTTACCATGCGAGAAATCTTGCTGTGAAACGAACCCTAGATGAAGTAATGAAAAAATATGAAAATATTACTGTGACAGCAAGAAAGGAGATAACATTGACAGGAGTCAGCAAAAACTGGTGAGTTGTGCTTTACCTGTGCAGGGTTTGCAGGATTTCTGAAAGCGTCATCAACCATGAACGGCAGGGATATCTGCTATCTCCCAGAAGCCTACCCCAGTGTCTTCTTGCTTGCTTAGACAGAATTCAGGAGTCATGGGTGCTTCCAGGCCACTTGGCAACAACCAGTGGTGGTTCTAGGAATTTTTAACTGGGGTGGCCCAGGGGTGGCAAAGGGATGCCTAGAGGTGGTCACAATGTGTTTTATTGGTCTAATAATAGGCTAAAACATAAATTAAAAGGTTACATGCATACACATAACGGTTGATGCTCAGTCTCCTATTTTGCAGAACCTTTATAATCAAGTAGGCTAACAATGACAAATAAATAGGACCTTTTTCTTAGCTCATTTACAGAAGTTAAGGCTATTAAGTAGTCAAATGCTCTAAGCAAACCACCAAACAAAAATGCATTATGCAAACCCTGGGTTCTATCTTCCTCTAAATTAACTCAAAATGACTAATCTGAATTATATTGTATACCATACATTATAGCATATATTGATATAATAGGACAATTAGCCTGCATGTTTTTGGATAAAGAATGAAAAACAGATTCTGATTATATTTAAGGCAGTTAAAGTCATGTTCTGCAAGGTGTTAGTCATGCAGTTTGTTCTGCATGACTAACACCATGACAGTTGTTCCTGCAGAACAAACTGCAAGGTGTTAGGCAATCCCTGCCATGCTACGCCAACGTAAGCCAATGTATGTTATGATTTGGGGATGATATCAAGGCCTATGACTGATGCAGTAAGAAAACGCTGCCTTGTTGTGCAGTCAGAGAATGCAGAAACTGCACTGCTGCACTTCTGTGTGGAAGTAGTAGGCATCTGATTAACAAGTGCAGATATTGTACAGTATTTGTATCTGTATTTATCTGTTATCTGGATTAAACAAGGCATGTTCATATCACCAGCACTTGTAATAGTCATAATTGAGAGAGAGAGAGAGATGCTGCGCAGCTAACGTTATCTGTGGAAGCACCTTACTTGGCAGCACTGTTTGGCATTAGTGAAGTTAGCTAACATAACTTTTCACTGCAGATCACGCTAGGACTAGTATTGACATCCCCAGACACATTAACTCAAGATAATTTTCATACTGTCTGTTGCCAGTTTTTACTCTTTTTTTCTTGAGCAGCAGAGCTGCCAAGAGCAAAACAGTTTACAGGCTTACAAATTGCACTTACCATTTGTAAACTGCACTGTAACATTCCACTGAAAAGTTGTGTCCTGCTGGGGTCCCGGTGCTTGCATGTGTTTGTGTTGTTGTAGAGAGTGGAGTTTCGTCTGATTTATGCTCCGATAGCAAAACAACTCTCTTCTTAAAGGCAAAGCAGGACAGACCAGACATACAGGGTACAGGCTTGGCAGACCATACAGGCACAGTATCTCGGTAGAAACAAACCTGCACGCCAAACACCCGCTACACAGCGAGGTGGAAGCCAATGACATGGCTGAAATTTAGGGGTGGCCAATCAGATTGTAGGGGTGACACTGGCCACCCTGGCCACCCCTTTAAAACTATGCCCAGGCATAGACATACAACACATAGAACACAAGACAAGTCAAACAGGAACACAGGGAGGAGGGAAAACCAGGAGAACATAGGGAAGGTAGAGGGGAACAACCCTAATCATAACAGTCTGAGAGCAGACCTCTACTTCAGCCCCCCCTCATGGCTCAGGCTTCAGAAAATCTAGCCCGTGACGGTAGACTTTAGCCAATCACAGGTTATTTCAGAGAGACGGTGCGTTCGTATTGGCTGAGCTACAAGAGCAGATGTGTGTGCACGTCCCTTCAGACGGTGAAAGCCTGATTGAATGGTGGAAAATCCTGAAATTTCCAATACCTCCTTTGCCTACAGCGGTGTACAGTACAAAACAACACGTCCCGGCTCCACACAGAGCTTCAGGCTCATTGCGTTCAATGCCATGGCGCTCGTAACGACAAGTGGCAAAGAGGCACGATGACAAACAGTGGGGAATAACTTTTGACGGGGGACAGTGGTGTGTGTGTGTGGTGTACTAGCCTCTCATCCCACTGCTGGACAGCGTTGCAGCTGCCTCTAAACCTGGGGCGCTCTGCTCTGTGGACACGAAGCGCTGGAGGGGTGTCTTTGAGAAAACAAGTCACGGTGGGAGGGACCGCGGTCTCAGTGAGGCTCACGCCGTGGAGTGCGAGCTCTACAAGGGATACGGTTTCGCAGGGGAACCGGCTCCTTCTGCTGCCTGTCGAAGTTGTGGGTTTGGTGGGAGGGGCTTAGTGGAATGATACGAGGCAGCAGAGAGAGAGGCGGAAGGTTTTGCATAGGTTGCACAGATTTTGCCTACCCCAGCTTTAATTGCACGTTGATGGAATGATATTTTTTTCTGTTCACAGACTGATCTTCATATCTGTGGAAGGCTTGTATGCACACGTGTTCCATCAATGAAACCGCAAATTTTAGGAAACCCAGCTGTAGCAAAGAAACGCTCTATGAAGACAGCTTCCTCAGGCTCGGGAAGGAAACTTAGCTGTCCAACCGAGGACACAAGACGGAAGCCACACGGTGTACCACTCTGCAAACAGTAGACCTGAAAAATGCATCTTGGTATCTCCTCCTCCTCTTCAATCAAAATAAATTCAGCCATTATCTTATGTTCTACAAATTATTTCACTTTTTGGAGACTGGTATGGGCCCTTTAAAATCGTATGAGGAAAATGGTTACTAAGAACCTTCTAGCAACACATAAGGGAATACTTAAGTAGCTATGGGCAAACGCTTAGAGATCAAAGGGTTTTCCCTTACAACATCCTATAGAAATCCTTATGGTGATTTTACGGAACACATTTTTTTCATCCTTAGATGAAAATTTAAGGGCAACCTTAGCCTAGTGGTTTTATGCAACCGGCCCTGAAACTCCCAGGTTCACTCTGCTCTTGGCAAGCCAGCTGTCAGTCAAGTTGAGGGGGCTTGTTCAGTGGTCTAACTGATTCTACTGCGCAGATGTGCAAAGTTGGGATGTGTCATCCATCTTTATATACAGTCTATGGTCATCAACTCCGAAATATAACTCTTTGTTAAATGCTCCACTATGTTAACTAGGGTTGCCCACTGTTGGCGCTGGTGGACACTGGTGGACACCCATACACCAGGCCATTCAGCTCTCAATGTAGCAGCAGGTTGTAGCAGAGTAGCCAGGTGGTCATACTTGGTAAGATAACCACCTAAGTCCTAAGAGATATCAATTATGTTATTTACATAGTATATATGTGGATTTCATGCAAAAACAGATCCAATTCATAGTGTTTTCCTATATTTGCCAACATCAATTTCATCAATTTACCCAGAGACATCAGTTAAGTTTCATTCTAGCTGCTCTCTTATTCATACAAATAATAAAATAATATAAACAAAAATATTATTGACACATGAAATAGTTCCACAATCCTAGATTTCAGCTTCACTTTTCCTGCTTGTTTAAAAATGTAGCTCATTAACATGAGAGAAAGTTTTTATCTGGTGAATGTAACCCTGGGTAAACAAGAGACAAATGAGAGAGAGATGTAGAGAGACATTAGCAGAGAGGAGCAGTGCTGACCAGATGTCTCAGAGACGATGTCCAGACTAGGTTCTGGACCATCGTTAATTCATTTAATGTGTACCACAGGCCTGTGTGTGTGTGTGTTGTGTTGTGTTTTTGTGTGTGTTGTATTCTGGTTGGCCCCTGGCCCTGGCCTGTGTCTGGCCCAAGAAACAAAAGGTTAATTGAATTTGGTCAAGATGTAATTGATGTATCCCCTCTCTCTCTGTATGTGTTTGTGTATGAGTGTATGTGCAGTGGTTCATAAAGCAAGCCATAGATGTACTCTGACAGATGTTTAAGGTCTGACTGACTGTCTCTCTGTGTCTTTGTCTGTCAGGTTCATGTAGGTGGGGCTGTACAAAAACAAAATAAAAAGCATGAAAATCAAATTAGTGTAATCATGGATAATAGCTTCTTTTATAAAAATATGTGCATCTATTATTCAGTTGCATTGCATGACATTGCAGCCATCAAAGGTCTTCATCAGATTATTTAAGAAGACAAGGACTATGTAAGTATAGACAGAGAGGAACGTTCTTCTGTACAGAGAATTAATAAGAAATTACTAAAATAATTTAAAAGCATCTCATGGTACAAACTTTTTCCTCTTTGTTCATTGACACGACTTTTTCTGACATTGTTGTTTGAAAAACAAAATAAAAACTGTAATTGCTTGTATTTTAATGAGTGAGTGTGTTGTAATCAAGCTGCTTAAGTGTGCTGTGAATTTGTGTTAATCTTGCAGTTAAGATGTTAAGACTGATATGTTAGAGCTCTGCACAATAAACAGCTAAGTCCAGGAGGGAAATCACATTTTGTAATTTAGTTAAATTAAGTGTGTCTGGTCTGAATAATTAAATATGCAGCAAATTCATTAAATTTAGCAGTAGTGAAGAATACCCAAGATTGAGAGTGACATATTAAGTAGAATATGTGCATTATTCTTATTCACTTATTTTAGTTTAGAACAATCAAACTGCTTTTTAAGCTGGGGTAGGCAAAATCTGTGCAAACCTATGCAAAACCTTATGAGAGGCTAGTACACTACACACACACACAACCGTCCCCCCTCTCAAGTTATTCCCCACTGTTTGTCATCATGCCTCTTTGCCACTCGTCGTTACGATGCCATGGCATTGAACATAATGAGCCCAAAGCTCCGTGTGGAGCAGGACGTGTTCACGCACATGTTTTGTACTATACGCTGTTGTAGGTAAAGGAGGTATTGAAAATGTATCACAAGTAGCAGGATTTTCCGCCATTGAATCAGGGTTTCACCATCTGTAGGGACGTGCATGCACATCTGCATTTGTAGAAAAGCCAAAAGAAACGGCCTTTCTCTTAAATTACCTGTAAGTCTCCCATCACAGGCTAGATTTTCTAACTTGAATTACAATATGCTGAAAGGTTATTATGGAATTTTTGTCTAATGATGCCAAAACAATACTGCCTACCCTAGCTTTAATTTTCATTGTTGTGGGTACACAGTTTTATATGTTTTAATACTTAAGTAATTCCCTTTTTCTTATCTAAGGTGATTTGGTTAGATCAGTCGTACTTTTATTTACATTTGTCTCCCTACTCATGGTCAGGTGGTGGGTCAGTCTCTATGTCTGTCCAACACTTTGGCTCTGAGCAAAATATCTTACTGGCCAGATTGCCATAAAATGTGTTCTAGATATTCAGTCCCCAGAGGATGATTCCTAATGATTTTGGTGACCTCATCTTTGTGAATATATCAAAAAGTAATGGCCAGATTTCAATTAAAATGTCTTGTTAAAATTGTGACATTGTAAAACATTAAATGTTTTGGTGACCAACCTGGACTTCCACATGGGACAAAGTCCCACTTGTACAAAAGAAATATAAAATAAATGGGCAGAATGCCATGAAATTTAGCGGGCACATTCATGTTTCCTATACTGTGGTGGCAGGACAGTGAGAGATGTTCTTACCTTTAGTAAGAAAATCAACCTGAAACTATAAAAGTGAGGGGGACCCCCCATCACCAATCACCAGTGGAAATAACGCCCATGGTGCATGTTGTAATACTTATCAATGACAGTATATTCAGAGTGGGTTATATCATAATTGCCGCTGGCCAAACTGTGCTGCTCTAATACACATGTGTGTACTCAGTCAATCTGACTGATCTGTTCAACTACCTCTCTAATTAACAGACCTGTTTCACTCCTTTCTGACTCACCTTTCTACCCACATGGATATCTTACTGACCTGGGTGAACATTGTTTTTAGTTTTGGATTACATTTGTGCAGTTTCTTTTCATTTTTTATTTGAGTTTAGCTTTGGTTAGTTTTAGCAATTAGGTGCGTTTACATTTTGTGATTTTATGACCCATATATGGCTGCTAGGTTTGTCTGGATTTAGGTGTTCAGCTTTAGGGTGATTTAGCAGTAATGTAGTAACTCATGCTTCATCCATTAGCCTTTGACTTTGTACTTCTTCATATGAAAAAGATGTAAGCCCATTGCTTGAGAGAGAGAGGAAATGCTATTGGATCTAATGAGAAGACGTACATTTGTCCACTGAGCTTATTCAAAATTCTAAATATTAATGCAGGAAGAACTGATCTGGTATGATTTTCTGACATGACCATTAAGTGATGCTGCGTTTGATGTCTCCAGCTGCCTTTTGTACCACAGAATTTATTGTGTGACCAGTTCAGGTAAGTACCCCATTAAACCAGAACACTGCTACTAACCTGCCTCCTAAACATTCTGTGTGAGTGTGTGTGTGTGCGTGTGTATACGTCTCAAGTTATAAAACCACCGTGGTGGCCTCAGTCATGTTTTTGCTTGTATGTATAGTCTGTATATCAGGCAACTTCAAACAGAAACATAATCATGTTACTTTCAAATCTCTCTCTGTTTCTTTAAAATGTATTTAAACTTAAGTTTTGCATAAGTTGTTTCAGTAACATTGACCTTCTTAAATGTTTTCAAGTCAGAGGCCCCTACATAAAATCTCTGATCAGACTTAGTCCTAGAACCGACAATAAAAATGATTTAGTGTGGAACTATTGGTAGGTTGGGGGTAGAGACATACAACTTAGATGTTACCTGTAGCTTTGTTTTTTGTTCAGCTTGTTTGTTGAAGTGGGCTGTGGTACTGCAACTACTTACGTACCACTGGGGATAGCAACTGACGTATTACAATATGTGAAAGGAGGGAATCGGACACCAACCATTGAAGCTCCATTTTTTCTCAGAAGTGCTGAGAGGTAGAGGTTTACAGGAGCTGCCATATCATTTCAGGGAGCCTCTGTTATGCTCTGGAAATAGATATTTGATCCGTCTGCTGGTTTTGTTTGACACAATTTCATGTTAAGATGCAACTGTGTTTTCTCATGTTTTTAATTGAGGATTAAAGTTGTTTCCATTTCAGATATCTGAGTGCATGAGATGTGACACAATCACTCCCCAGGTAGGGTCCCCAGGTAGCTATTCTTAGGTGCCGGAACACAGCCAAGTAAGTGTACCCATAGTCAACCACAGTCAGTCTGACTGGATCACATTTCTGCAACTCTTTAAGGCTTATAGCCCCTTTTTTTATTACAGTTCTCTGGTCTGTACATAGACTCTATGGCTGCCTCTCATTAACTGTCACAAACCCACCAATATAAAACCGTAGGCAGCCGTTTCCATTTCAATTAACTCACAATGGCAAAACGGACTTAACCCTGGGTTAAACTGACTACAAATATACTTTAAAATATGGATGACGATTTGATCCCAGCTTCTGTTTTTGGTTATTGTCATAGTACAAGTGTGACAACGTGCATTGAGGTGTCTTGATATAAAAAATAAGGCTAATATTCAAAGGATTACATATAATTTTTTTTTTCCTGCTCTTCCTACACACCTGTCTACAATTGGCACATCACCTCTCCTAGTCTGCTCACCTGCCTCTCATCAGTTCATCTGCCTGCAGTATATCTACCCCGGCTCTTCAACCATGCTTTGCCAGATTGTTGTTTCAACCTCAGTGGATCATCACCTGCGCTCACGCCAGATTCTCCATCACCACCAACTCCTGCTGCCACCGGATCTTCATTCCCTGCCATCAGCCCCTCATCCAGATCCGCCACTATTAATACAATTATTTTCTTAGCAAACTCCACTCTGTCTGTGTCCTGCGTTTGGGTCCCCCCTGAGTTTGTAACAAGGGAATCAAACTGGGTTTACATGGTAGGCGTCTTAAACCAGGATGAGGGGGTCATATGTGCAGATAAACATAGATGTACTGATGTGTGACTTAGTATGACAAAAGACCAAATTTAGCCACTTAAAACTCATTGTGCTTAGATTAGGATTCATCTTTGTTTGCTGGATTGAAAGCCTGTGCTATATCCTATTTTTGTGCAGCATTCAAGGAGAACATTTCTTTTTCTCAAGCCAATGGAGAATTAGCTCTGGCAAATGTTAAAACTATTTTCTGACTTTTTTCTCTCATTGAAACTTCATGTCAAAGAGCTACATAAATGAATAAACTGACACATTGACTTGTTACTCTGTGGTAAGTAACAAAAGGGAATTTATTATTTATAATCTGTATCTCCATAATGGCAGCACAATAATAATAGGGTAATATTTAATAGGTTTAATAATAGAGGAAGCAGCCTGTCTAGTTGAAACAGTATTTATTACTTATTACAATAGTAGAAGCAGTAGAAGAGTGGTACTAGTCATAGAAGTAGCAGTATGAGTATAGCAGCACTAGTTATAATTGGAAAAGCAGTAGTCACTGAGTTGGAAAGTAACTCATTACAAATGTTTTTGTTGTTGTAATTGAGCAGCTTTTTCCATGTATTTGTACTTGTTTGAGGACATTCGGAAGTCATTAATTTTGCTTTTACGTATAAGTCGATTTTATTGAAGGGTTACTTTTGGAAAACCAAGAATTACTGAGTTGTTGCAGTTCTACTGTTATGGAACAATAGGGAGGATATTTCCAATTACTGTGTGCTTTTAACCTCTTTTTATAAGACAACTGACAAGAAAACTTTCTGATAAATAAAACATGGTTACCACTTTGGAGTTTGGTACTGTAGGTAGGGCACTGAAATGATTACCATCAGGATGCATGACCTTTTGCTGTGACTAACTCTTATCTAGAGTATTGTTGAAAGAACATCTACTTTTGTAGTTTCCCTTCAGTAGTTTTTTACATGACTTAAATGATTTTTACTTGAGAAACATTAAGTCAAGTCACGGTCTATTCATACTACATTGCATCTAAATAAGATGTCTTCTTTTATGAAGGCTGATTTATCATAGTAACAGTTCTAGTAGAAGCAGTGCTAGTGGCACTACTAGATGCAGTGATAGTAACAGCAGTAGTCCCATTTAAAGTAGCTCTAGTTCTACTAGTAGGCTAGAAGTTGCTTCAGGGCAGTATTAGTAATAGCAGCAGTAAGAGATGTAACTGTTGTCCTTGTACCTTGTTGGTTGCTGTGGGAGCAGTAACTGCAGTAGTAGGAGTGGTAATGTAAGTAGTAGCAACAGTATTCTTGCACTCAGTTGTCTAATGTCATCTAGTGGATTTAAGAAGTAGTTTATGCTGCACCCTGCTGGTCAGAGAAGACACTTCACACTGACCCAACATTGTTTCTCCATTTCCGCACTTAACAGCATCTGATGGCCTCCTCACATGAAACCAGCAGTAAAGACGATCTGTCTTCCTTCATCTCATTACCTCCTTGAACTCTGCATGAGCCAAGTCTAAATGCCCTTTAACGTTCTACCAGCACATGTAATCACATTAGTTTTTACATATTTGGTATTTGTGATACAATTCAGAAAAGAATACAGTGTATTTACCAAAAGAAAAACTAGCAAGCAGATTATGTGGTTCCATCTGAAATAGCTTTAATTGTACGGTGCCGGGGGGGTAATAGTCTGTAATTAATTACCATACTAGTAGCAAATACATGATACAGTATATAGATTTAGATTCAACTTTATTGTCATTGCACATGTCACAGGTACAAGGCAACGAAATGCAGATAGAGGTGTACTATTGAGCAAGGTATGTATTTGTTCCAGGTAGAAATACTTTATACTATTTAAACTTACTATTAACGTATTCACTCTGTAACTAGTAAGATCTGATTTAAAAGAAACTCTTCTTGACTAAGGTCTGTGGGCTTGCAGCTAAAAAGGCTTTTGTGTGTGTCTGTGTGTGTGTGTGTGTGTGTGTAAATGTGATCAGGAATTCATTAGTTGAGAGGAAGCTCTATGCTACAGTCTGTTTTCTGTCAGTCTGTCGCTCGCTGATTTTTTCCCAAGGCCAAGAGGATATCCCTTACACACACACACGAGCACGCACTCACACACACGAACACGCACACACACACATACACACACACGCACACACACACACATCCACACAAACATGAATACTGATATAACCACACATGGAAACAGAGAAAGTGAGGGAAAGAGTAAGCACACATGCAGCATAAAGACATACAGATAATAGAAATGTATAGGGGCTCATCAGAGAATGTAATAGAAATTCAATATGTGAAAGATCCATAATTCCAATTTGTTGTAATAACAATTGACTATAAATGACAATACTCATACCCACTGTGATTCCCAACAAGGGATGAAGAGACTATTAGCTTTGTGTAAAATGAACCAGCATATTATTAGGTACACCTATACAATATAATGGAATCCAAACAGCTCTGCCTAATATTCTACCGTTAGGAAGGTTATCATTTTATTCTAATCACTATTATATTTATTACACAGATTTGTAGTTAGTGGTGGTGCACTGGTCTACATTATGATATAATTTATGGCTGAGTTGTTGTTTTTGGATTGCATTAGATTTTACAGGTGTACCTTATAAAGTGTTCACTGAATGTATATTTTATGATAGATATTTGAGCAGTGTCCTTCATTAATTATGATTGGCTGCATTTCCATTTAGTTGTGCCTCTCAAGACATGCATGATATTGCTTTTGTGAAAACTTTGTATCTAAAATGTCAACTCCTCAGGAAAAACAGTCTTGTTTTAAATTTGATAATGATGCATTTTTGACATTTTCTAATGGCTTCTGAAAGGGATTTATGACCCTAAGAGATCAGAGAAATGTTCTGAAGTCAAAGAGGAGCATGTAATCGTTCATCCTTCTAATAAATTTCATGTTTTTCAGTTGATGTAAAAAAAAAAAGAAAAAAAAGAAAGCGGTGTGGAGTCCCATTTTTTTTCTTTTAAAAGAAAAGTTAGACAACTATGACTACAACCTTCTGTCTGCACATAAAAGGAAATTTATGCAAACCCCCAAAAGTTAGTGATTTGTCTGGATTTATTTTTGTACACATTCTGTAAATTCTCAATTATCTGTGGAAATATCCTCACAATGAAGCAGTACAACTGAAGAAATAAGAATCAAAAATCAAACTAGAAACATCACACTGTGGTGCCTGTAGGTTCATATCAACTGTAGGGATTAGTGGTTAAATACAACTTATATGAATACAGTTACCCATGTATCACCACTGTCAGGTATAAACCTTGTATCTACATTTTGGAAAAGGGAGAAAACTTTTTAGCTGGATGCATATCCATTCTTGCTATTGTCTAAAGGGTTTTGAAAGTGTTTAATGTGTGCAGAATTGGAACATGACTCTGACTTGTGGGGGAGCATGCAATCCTTCAACTTGCATGAAAACCATCAAAAACTGGAGATACAAGATTTTCACCAGTCAACAATGACAAACACTAGAATCTCTGCTACAGTGAGTCTGGAGCATAACTTGGACTCCTGTATGTTTGTGTACACTCACTCCTTCATTTATCTGCGAAGGAAAGTGTCCTTCATGCCTGTGTTTTGTGGTTGAAATGTTGAGTGTGTGTCTGTGGTCTGTCTGTCTTGTTCCAGGCTGCTCTGCACAGTCCTCAGCTGCTCTGCACTGGCTCCAGTCTGACACCCCAGGACTGGACTGAAGGTAGGTCTCAAACCAGCGTATATCAGCGTATGCAAGAATGTGCTGTAATTAATTCCAGGGAAGAAATAGATGAGTACCACAGTACCACAATTTAAAAATATATATCAGAGACAAATTGAGAATTAAAAGTACAAAGAGTTCTTATCATTCTTTTACTCTATAGATGCCGCTGGGCAATTTAAACTGACACTATATTATATTTTATTTAACAATTTAATCTGCAAAGGAACTACTTTCTACAGAAACCAGACAAATAGTGGAGTGAACTGATTCCCAATATTCCCAGGATGAAAATATTCAAATAAAGTACCATACCTAAAAATGTACAGTGCTCCAGTACATGGACCTTGTTCTTATTATCCAACTCTGCTTTTATTTGCGCACAGTTTTATTTCTAGCCTGTTTACTTGAAAATCAGCATTGTTTGAGTAGAAATAGAATTAAGTTGTAGGCTACTGTCTGCTTGACTTCACCTGCTAGCACTGCTGCATTTCACTTGAATATCATATTAATATTTTCTGCTCAGGTCAGTAGCACCAGACTGCATGCTGCGCTAATGCTCTCACACTATTAAGCTTCTGATTCATTCATTTCAACACTGTTTTTAGCATTTAGACAGAGAGGAGGGGGCTACTGAGGCAAAGAAAGAGAGTGAGGGTGTGCGTGATGAATAACAGCTAAAAGTGGCTTAATAACTAAACAGCTCCGATTAGGTTTTAAACGGGGCTCGTGAACGCGCCCTGTTATGGAGAATTGGCTACACTGCCAACGTGAGCGCGCAAATCCTGTTTATCTGGCAGAGGAAAGTCAGCGGGCATATAGCAGGCTGGGTTTATGGCTCATCCAAAAGCTCGAGACACTGTCTGTGTATCCAGAGGAAATTGTAATGACTGTACGGGCCAGAAGCCCACGCATTTCTAGAGCGCAACAAGCTGTCAAAAATAACTTTTTTAGGAATGTGCGTGAAGGCGTAGGCCTAGGTTATAGTGTGTGTAAATCACATTAAAACCCGTCGAAGCTAGCTTTTCTTTAAAAAAACCAAACGGTTTTGTCGTATTGATTTACACATTTTTAGTTTCACAATAAACTAGAATCTCTGTTTACTTGAAGGAGATTAAACGGTGACTTTCAAAGTTAATAACACGAGCGTCTCATCTCAAGCCAAGAATTATTGCTCATGGTGGTTGTAAAATTAGGTTGCCGATTTTATTCTATAGACCGTTTAATGCCTAAGCCTATATAAAACACTTTAAATAAACTTTAGAACCCCTCAGAAATCAACATAAGGGCTTTTCTAAGCAACTTTAGTTTTTCTTTTGTTTGTCTGTTGGAGCTATTAAAAAAGTGATCTACTTGTCTTGTCTAAGACAAGTCAGAAATATAATCAGCTCCATACGATTATTTGGCTATTACAAACATTCATGGAGGTATTTCTGTGACAGTGTGCTTTGTGTCATTCAGTGATTTTTGTGAAAAGAGGATTAGATGTCATATATTATTTACTATTAAACATGTTAAATTACGATGTAGCCTAAATACATTCAGAAAACTGGATATGAATCCGGCTCTGACCTGTGCCGGGATTTACAGGCCGAAAATGAAAAGTAGGCCTAACTGACAAACACCACTTTTATTGTGTAAGATATCCAGCTCTGCTTATG
The DNA here is from genome assembly GCA_008360985.2 of Macquaria ambigua. Lineage (NCBI taxonomy): Eukaryota > Metazoa > Chordata > Actinopteri > Centrarchiformes > Percichthyidae > Macquaria > Macquaria ambigua. The sequence continues at coordinate 88,895 of VMKM01001767.1, read as the reverse complement.
ATCAGTACACTTGCAATACATAGACAAAACTAAAGGCCTGAAAATGCTTGACAACAAAATATATGTTTTGATTATTTTATTTATTTTGTATATATTTACTTAAATTAGTTTGTTGTGTTGTGCATTTTTATCTTCATTTTATGTTCTGGCCTATACATAAAGGTTATTATTATTATTATTACATATTATTAAAATTATAGTAGAGTCGGCTTTACAAAAATAGATACATAGATTATATACTGTTCTAAAACATTTTTACATAAAACACATATATTAATAATAATAATAATAATAATGGTGATTTATTAAAACCCGTCTAATATGATCGGGTTCTGCTTAAAATTTGACAATGACATTGTTTCCTTTAGATATTATCCTAAAACATACTCAGGCCAATATCCTTGCACTTCTTGGATAATATTCTTGGATATTTTTTTATGCATTGTGCGCGATCATTTCTTAATAAGAAATCAAACTAAAGAAGGACACGAATCCTATTGCTATTTTGATTGCCGTTTGAAGAAATTAAAAATGGCACAACATACGAGCCGTTAACTGGGAAAATGTTAAAAATCCAAAATGGTGCTTTTAAATAAGTGTGTGACAGAAGAAGTCAGCAAAACATATATAAAGTAAATTCCACGGTAACTGAATGTTTTCAATTATGAAAGACGATTATTATAAAGCCAAAGCCAGGCAAAATGGCCTTTGCGCGGTGATAACAGCAGTACATGACTGAATGATAATTAGAGCATTTTCGTTTGAAATATGAAAGTGACAGAAAGTTTATGTCTCGGTGTTGATTTCCACATAATGCCGTGATGATGTTAATAGCGCCTGTGATTAAAGCGGGTTAAGTGTCTGACCTTTAGTGTGTGTGTGTATGTGTGTGTGTGTGTGAGAGAGAGAGAGAGAGAGAGAGAGAGAGAGAGAGAGAGGTTTACCTGCTGATAGTAGTAAAGATGATAAATGGTAGCCTATAGTTGAAGCCCATTACAAATTAAACGCCGAAAATACACGTAGGCTACAGAGACACGTGCACGCCAGCGGGCGTTGTCGTGCAGGTAAGCAATAATGTGTCAAGGACGGTCTCGCGCACACTGAGAGCAAATTAGTCGCAAGAGCAGATCACCAATAGGAAACACGCGATCCATCAACATTGGAGTCTGTGTGCAGGTTATATTCACCTGGTTTCTTTTTACACTATTTCGTCTGTTCTAAAAGGACTTCAATATGTTGGTGATGTAAATGAGTTGCCTGTTTTGTGACTCAAGGAACTGTTTTGAAGATGCACTGAAAAGAAAAGCTGTTAAACCAGGGTTTCCCCAACTGTCAGGGACCCCATATATCCACATTAGAACCCGAACACCCAAGGAATGGCATCTGAGAATAGTTTAGTTGTTAGATAGCTAATACAGAACTACTGGTCCCACTATACACTGCTACATGATAAACCCTGGACTGTATGCAGTAGCAGCAGCAGAATGTGTTTAGGTGGTTTACTGAATCAGAGTGTGAAACTACACTCAACAGATATACAGAGAAATAGCTCTTATGGTAAGTAGGTTTGTTAGGAAGCCGGTACTAATATCACAGCTCATTTAGGGAAAGTTAGACAAAATGCCTAAACACTGTTTTCTTTTCAAATTTGAACATGAATTTAGGTATTTGGAGATGCAGACAACATTTCTTTTTGTCTGCAAACTGTCCACAGTTGTCAGTGAAGTTTAAATATGATATCTAGGGGGCATTGCTACAGTTAAATGGAATGGCCACTCAGCAAGGGTAAAAAAAACTCACTGGCATAAACTTTAACTTGTTTTAATTTGTGTTAGGCTATATAAGACGGAATGCAGTCAGCTACAGTGTAAAGAAGTATTTTACACAAAAGTACTTACACTAGTACTGCATTCCTGCACTGGAGCAACATGGAATCAGTGAACATAATTTACAATTGAAAATTAGTGGAATGTGATCCATAGGAGAAGTATATGAAAATATGGATAAAAAACAGTTATCACAGAGACAGAGCTAATTACAAACACATCATACTAAATCACAAGTGGCTTTATTGGTATACTGTACATCTTCAACCTATGTATTTGTAAGACATATATATATATACATATATATAGAAGCAGTTGAAAGGATGAAGTACGGTCGGGTGTCTTCACCCTTTTTTCAGCAGAATGCAGGTTATTCAAGTTATTTAGTGTGAATTTGGCTCTTTATTGGGTTTTGAATGGACCCAACAGCACCAAAGTTTTTAAAAAATAGTAATTTTCTCTCTTAACTTTACAGAGCCACCCAGTGATTCTTTTAATATCACTAATACAATTTAGTGCTATTATAAATACGCAATTCAAATGAACTCTTTTGCTCGTCCCAGGCTGTTTTTCTGTGGCATTTCTTTGCGTCTCACTTTTGAATACTTGTTGTAAAAGAAAAAAAACAAATTGGGTACAGCAAATTCTTCTGACCAGCAGATGCCCCTGGTGTATACTGAAAACCATTGTTACTTTATTTTCCATCATTATATTTTACTATATTGTATTTTTATGCTGAATAAACCACTCGATGTGCCTCTACTTTCTGCACTCTCTGAGAATGTCTAGCAGTAGAAGTCTCAATGTAAACACTGGGAAGGATTGATTTTTTTGACACACAAGTACGTGAGGAGTCAGAGTAATGAAATTTGACATTTACTTAAAGCATTTTAGGTGACAACATTTTCTTTTTTTTATATGTGTGAATGATATGCAATGAATGGCTTCATTGTGAACCTGGTGAACAGGCCTGTTCAATGAGTATCACTGATGGTAGACCTTAAGACTTCACTGGAATTAAATTAAAAACCAAGGAACGAATAAGTTGATCTCCCATTGGCACCCATAAATATTCCAAATGATGCAATAGTTTTGGAGTGATTCTAACTGTCTCTAAGCAATAAAAACAATGAGAGGAGCACAGAAATATCCATCCGAAACAAGAAGTTTGTGTGTACTAAATGGGGATGCCGCACAGTATACATACGCATACATAGACACACATTTCTCTTGAGTGGCTCAGACGAAAGGATCAAACAGTGTTAAACCGAGGAAATGAGGTGGAAAGAGGAGGGTACAGTGGAAAAACTGAACCTGGGGTCAGGTCCTAAGGTTAATTCATGAAAACACTAAAACATTTCTTCTTTGTAACTTTGTGAAGTGAGGTTTCTGACTTTCTACAAATTTCTGAATCAACAAATTAGTATTAAAAAAAAGAATTTTGCTCAATGTTTATCATTCCATCATAACACCATTGGATTAGAGTTGGTGTGGAACTACAATGAGTGACACTCTCAAATGTTTACAAGTAAGTGCAAATAATGGCCTGTAAGTAATACCCAGAAATAACACTGGTTTGTAATTTAATTCCATTGCAATTTTGATTCAATTTCAATGGTCACAATGGCAAACTGTGATTTTTGATTATGGCAAACAGCACTTGATCAACACACAACATTTACAGCTGTTTTACAGAATACAATCATATGAATCAACACACACACAACCACAGCTCACAATGTTCCATCCAGAAAAGGTTTCCTGGTGTCCATGATAGTACTATCCAGATGAATTATATCATGCTGGCTAGCTGAATTCTGATGCCATTACGCTAACTTTGTCAAACGTCATCAGGTCAGAGCATCCATCTCAGACCAACATAGCAAGCACTCCTGGTAGGAGCCATTACTTTTGCTGTGATCCTGACACCTACTTTTTTGTAATATTTTGATGGGAATGCCTTTCATACATATTTTCCAGCAGTTCAAACTTCCATTAAACCTGCAATAACTGATTTTTTGGCCTCTTGAGGGCAGTGGAAACAAGCTGTAAACACAATATTAACATCACCATTTAAGCTGGTATGGCAAACTTGGTAGCAAACAGTTAAATATTTACACAGACACAGTCCAATATTCCCTCTCCCTGTAACCCTGTTTTGGTCTTCACTAACTCTTGAGGGAAATATCTGTCTCTTTAGCTGCTAATTGCCTTTGTGAACACAGTGGCATGTCTGTCTGTTGTTTGGTTCTGAGCAGGTAGAGTACAGTGGGTTGTAAAGCTTTTTTTGCTGAAAACTGCTCCCTGCTACGGTTGAAAACGATGCTGATGATAGTGGTGAGAGTGAACCAAAACGTAGTCATGTGATCCAATGTTAATATAAAAATATTGATTATAGCCACTTTAAAGTTCAGACATGAAAATGGTGTTGCTAACAGGCTAGCAACAATAACCACGTTCCTTGGTCGTAGTTGCTGCGGCCATTGTTAGCTTTCCTTTTGGACGTCTAGTTGTCGGAAATTGTTCCAAATAAATTAGAAGTGAAATGTATATAAAATGAGAGGGACCACTAATGACAGAGGTCCCTGACAACTTGCCAAGTACAAATGTAGTGGTGTTGGGAAGGTTAATTTTGACATAGAAACTACATAAAATGAGACACAATTGTTAACTAATTTGATTGTGATTTATCTCAAGCCATACTTAAGGGCCCTGACAATTCTCCTCTGGCAATAGTAATTAGTAGCCTACCTACTAGATATAGCTGCAGTATTTGCAGTCCTAGCATCAATCAATGCTATGCTGAGCAGCCTTAGACAATGTACACAGTAAATACTATTACAAATACAGTGATACTGTGCACAAGGTATCAGTCTAACCCTAGTGTGTGCATGCGTGCATGTGTGCGTGCGTGCGTGTGTGTCAGGAGTGAAGTTAATAAGTTGTCAGTGAGCTAAGCTCCTCAGAGAGTTTTTTTTTACCCATAAAGCATCTCTGCACCACTTAGCTCAGCTCACCTCTCCCTCCGTCAGGGGAGGGGTCAGAGAGAGAGTGAGAGAGCAACAAAGAGACATAGTGAGAGGTACGATGTGAGACATCATTCCACAGCTGGTTAACAGATGGCTGGAGTGGACACACATGCATGACCTTTTCTCATCTGCAGTGTATATCTAGCTAGCAGGCTACTGCTAAGACAGCAGCTAACTACAAACACTGTTTGGTTAGAAGCATGACTGCAACATTGTACTGTATGTCCAGTGTATGTTACTGTGGACATGATACTGCAAACACATTGGTGTTGATGTGGCCAAATGTGTCTCTAACCACCTATTTAGATGCCAATACACTTCATCAGTACATATTAAGTGACACTTTAAAACTGAGCTTTAAGCAGTTTAACTGTCATCTGAATGAACCTTAATTTTCCAAGATATATCACTTCTGTGTGGGAATGAAGCTCCATTTCTAACCTATCAGTCATCATCCTTTCAGTCGAATTAAGGCCATGATCACAGTTGGCTGTTGGATGAATGCGCCTACATTTTTAGGCATACTAGGGGCATGGTTGTAAGAATGGCATTGTCGGTCTGTCTGTCTGGTTCATCACTCAGAAAACCACTTTGGTCCACACTGAAATATCTCAACAACTGTGGGATAGATTGCCATGGCATTTTGTACAGACATTCATCCAGAGGATGAATCCCTTTGCTGATAGCCTGACTTTTCATCTTGCGCTACTATGAGGCTGACAGTTTTGTTTTTTAGTGAAATGTCTTGACAATCATTGAATGGATTGCCATGAAATTTGGAACAGATATGGTGCCCAGAGGATGAATTGTAATAACTTTGGTCGTCCCTTTACTTTTAATCTTGTGCCATCATTAAGTCAAATTGTACATTTGTCTAATACTGCAAAACTCATTCCCACGTTCCCATCAGCCTCAGCTGTACTTTGTGTTTAGTGCTATTTAGCAAATGTTAACTACACCAAATCTAAACTAACATAGTGAAGATGGTAAACATTCTACCTGCTTAACATCAGCATATTGGCATTGTTGTTGTGAGCAAGTTAGCATGCAGATGTTAGCATTTAGCTCAAAGCACCACTGTGCCTAAGTACAGCCTCACAGAGCCGCTAGCATGTATGGATGTAGACTTTTTTCTTTTGGTGTGGTCATCCATGCTTTCATCTAATGTTATTGCAAGATCATCATGGAATTCTGCAAACCAAATGTCACCAAATGTTGTCTCAGTCTGTTAATATAAATATTACTGGTTCCCAGAGGATGAATAGTAATGATTTTAATGACCTCCCTCATGGTCATCACACTCATGCTCCCCAGAGGAGAAAGCCTTTTCCTTTTGGACACTCCCTGAGCTTCCCTTTAGCGCCATCCTAAGGCCAAAATGTCAAATTTTGCACATAAGATCTTTCATTATCTGTTCTGTATCAGATTTCCATGAAATTTGCTGAGTACATCCATGCTCCCAAGGTGATAAATCCTTTTGATTTTAATGCCCATGTGTCATTTTATTGAGTGCAGTTGGAACACAGTTGGAAGCAGTGCTGGGTTAGGAGAATTCTATATTTTGGTTGGTTGGTTTTAGCCATGAGCAGTCACATCAGCTCTTTAAGTGCACTGATGCCACAACTCACTATTTCTGTGATGGAAAAGAATAGTGGATCTGCCAGAAAAGCTTCTCCCAAGTGGAAACTCTGACTTATTCAGCTTAACCCACATAGCACTCTGTCTGGCCTGGAGCTTGTGTGTTGCATTAAAGTATTTTGCCTTTGTATCATTCCCGAATTTGCAGCACATTTCTGTCAATGCACCCACTTTACCATTGTGCATTATGATTGTCCTTTGCTGTATGTTTTCATTATGGTATTTGATTTCAATTTTTGATTTAGCATTGTTTATGAAGTTGAGGTATGTTTTAAAAAAACATCTACAGAGCAAAGATGGGGGAAAAAAATCTATCATCAGAAAGCATCAGCAAACTCTCTGAGGACTTTTTTTTCATTCACATAATGCTCAGTGCTCACCTCGTTCAATTTCCTCCTTCCTTCCTGTCTGTGATGAAAACATAAGCTAGCAGCTCTCTGCTGTCCTGGAGCTGTAAATCTACCAGTAGACGGACACAGGGAGACAGAGAGAAAACGTGATCTAACAGTGATCATGTCCTTGTGTGTCTTCTGAACTAATAAATCATCATTGAGAGCGCCTCTGCTCAGGCTGTGTGGATATGCCAGCTGCTGCTGAGTGTTGCACAACATCTGACGAGAGCGGAGACATGGGCAGTGAAGTCTTCAGCTGAGAGCAGAAAGCCTGGACAACAATGTGGATAACAGCTGCTTAGGAGAGTCTTAAACAAATCATGAAAAAATACTGATGGTCTGGTCAAGTTTTTCCTCTTACAGGTCTTGCGCAAATTTTATGTTGTTTGCTTGCATATTTTTTTGGGGTACAATTTGGTTCATAAGTCACACTGCAGCGTTAGATTAGCTAACTGTGTCATGTGTCAAACTGTGTGAAATGCTTTGAAGATACTATTTATACTTTTTAATACAATTTATACTAAAACGTGTGAACTTAATAATTTTCAGTTTTTGGTGTGTCTCAACTCAACACATTGTATTTTTGAGGTTGTAGTAACAGTAGTGTTGATGTTGTGTTAAACTTCATCACATTGAAAAATTTTACTGTCTATTCCCTCCATCACTATAACTTAATCTTATTGGATAATCAAATGGTTAATGCTTTTTAAACAGCTGTAGACACTCATTGAGTTTTTGTAATCCATATACTTATAATCTTGTAAAAACGTTAAGATTAGCAATTTGTAGCAAGGCTCATTTCAAGAAAAGGAAGCAAGGAAAAGGCCTCTTTTGCTTGCTGATAATGATGATAGTGCCTTGCTGTATGTGCATGGTTCAGCTCAATGTCTGGGGTTGTTAGATACACTTCGTCCAGGTGCATTAAGATTTGTAATCATATGTTTGATTCATATTGTGCTTGAATGAAATATGCATCCATCTCGGCAAAGCTTGTGTCACTTTTATGCGTCTAGATAAGGGTCATTTGTGGAGATTAATTTGTATACTTACATACATTTATTCTGCAGTTGTATTTCACTTGATGATTTCCATTTCATTTCACTACATTTCAAGGGGAAAATGCTTCTTATTCCACTGTTCCATTCTGGCGTTAATACTAAAAGTGACTAAAACTATCTATTAACTAAATTAGAAATATTTACCAATCTCTCTGTGAATTATCAGACTGAACACAGACCAACACAAGGCACAGTGGGTGCTGGACTGTAAATGTCACAACAGAAATTAAACTGAATCTGCAGGGGAAGCTGATGTTGATATGTACAGTACATACCTCAACATACTGTAAGCTGATATGACTTACTAATACCATAGCTTTTCACCGAGTACAATAAAGTCACCTTTGTTATGTTCGCCACATAGAAAGGCCACTTGCCATGAAGATTACCATTGCAGTTACTGGACAAAATGCAAAATGACTGGAGGAGGATGGTGGGGATGTGTGGCGGAGAAACTCACCACATATTACAGAAAAGGCAGAACTTTACCTTTTCATCTCCACAGCTCGGCATGTTTAGAAAACGAGCAGTGATTTGAAATAGACTTACAGAAAACAAAGGACAATCCAGATTTAATTGTGAATATTAGGAAATATGCAGGGGACTTTCAGTCAAGAATGTAAGTAGGTGCTTTTGATTATTTTGAAAGCCTGGTCAGTTTGATTTATTATTATTGTTTTTATGCAATGTTAGTGTTGACTTTTAAAACGCAGTGTTGCACACTGATGAAGGCTTTGGATTAAACATTTTAATCAGTCTGAGAATTGAATGAATTTATTTTACTTTTCAGTTTATTTCTTTAGATGCTTACTATTGTACTGTTCAGCAATTGCCACTCACATATTAATAAGTCAGAGAGGGAATAGAAAATGTAATGATAGAAAATAATAAGAATAAAATCTAGGATCTGCACAAGGTTGATTGGACATTGGCATTGGTATTGAAGCTGTCCACTTGCACCAGTGGTATTGGATTATTTTCAATCACATTGTTTGAAATTCTGAAACAAAATATTGACTGATCAGCTCTTTTTTATTGCAAGAAATGTGGAGATTAAGTTGGGTTGGAAGTTATGTTTACCACTGGCTTAATGATAATGATAATCGTTTCAGTTCATACTGGACCCATACTGGGCTGGACTCTTTAGCTGTGCTGTAATCAATAAGGAAATATGTGTTGATGTATATTAATATATACATTATGTTAATGAGCAGAATTAAAGTAAAAACATTAAAAGTAAATTAAAAGTAAAAACTCAATACATTTATGCAGAGACCTGATCACTGCTGCTACAACAAAAAATCTGAAAAACAAAACTGTGTAACTGTAAAAATCAAACCTGCCCCACTCCCCCTTTATCATCATCATCATCATCATCATCATCTTTATGCCGACGCTTTTTCTGTCAGATGGAAAAGGTAAATTAACCATTTAATACTCAAATGTCATCCATTAGTGCTACAGAATGATCCCATATTGCCCTTGTACTAATTCATGATTAGTGAATACCTAACTACAATTTTACTCTACATTATTTACTGATATCCTATTGACAATATGATATTTAAAATATATTGCATAGAGCTTTGTATGTGATTTTGCAATAGTCTTGGAAAAATTTATTTTCATTTGTATCACCAAAATCACACTTTGCCTGCAGCACAAAAGGTTTTTCTTATCCAAAAACACTCGGTACTTTCACAGATGCGTGTTGGGTTTATCTGCTGCATGCAACAAAAGTGTATTGCATAAAGGAAAATAACTCAAAACTCCTCCATAGATATTACCTTTCGCCTGAAAAATGTACAGTTTTAAGGCCATCCCACACATAGACACAGACACACAAGGCACATGCATGAATTGATACATTTTTAAGTTATTGATTTATTTTGGGAGAAACTGGACTGCTTAAATTCTTCTTGTTGAATTTGGATGAATTTGAAATGAGAATTATAACTTTCTATCTTTCTTTGGGCTGTGGCTCAGGAGGTAGAGTAGGTTGTCCTGCTGTCCCCATGTCGGAGATTCCTGGACGGACAAGACACTGAACCCCAATTGCCCCGATGGTCAAGCCACAAATGACCACATTCTGCACAAAGCTAATCATGGACTTTGGACATCATTACGGAATCTATCTTGCACCTTGCATGGTAGCTCGTTGCCATTGGTGTGTGAATGGCAAAATTGTAAAGCACTTCTGATAAAAGCGCTATATAAATGCAGCCATTTACCATTTTATTTTGAAAAAGTAAAAGTGTTTGCCATAATTGCTTGCTTTTCTAAGAAATGTATATGATCTGTGAGGGTTTACAACACACTCAAAATCTGGATCCAACTAATGATATGAATGAGTTTTAACCTTGAGAGGATGAACACATACAGTCATTTGTGATGTTTGATAAGTCAGGGCAATTAATAGATGGAAGTTGGCAATACTACTGAAATGAACTGCTTCCTTTTATCTTATCAATAGCACTAATTTGTTGTCTCTTTAGGGATTTTTTCTGGTTGTAACTTTAATTGGTTAAATTAATATGTCGAGGTAGTCAGTATGGGATCCTGTATATGTTTGATTTGATATAATTATTTACAAGTATAATGTAAATATGCATTGTTGATTGCAAGTATGTACAGTATTGGACCTTTGTTATCTATTTTTAACATTATGCACAAACAAGCATCTTCAAAGGTCTCTTTATATCGTTCTTTACAGGCTGTTTTATCTAGCTTGCTTTAAGGCTTTTTTCATCATAAATTACCTTAACCAAAATACAGTGGTCACAATCATATTTAACATCTTTACTAACACTGTTACTAATCATAATGACAATATGAGAAATATAAAATGATCTCGTAATCAAAGTGAATTTAGTAGACAACATATGCAGTAAAAGCTCTGCCATGCAGAAGGCTGACAGCAGGGCTGACTGAGAGAGAAACAAGAGCAGCAGGCAGAGAGACAGAAAGCAGAAATGGTGTAAATCCTCCTGTGTTTGGAGGAGGTGGTTTCTGTGGTTTTGATGGCTCTGTTTCGAGGCCTTTAGCTTTGATTTAGCTCACAGTGACAGAAACAGCAGTTAAGAGGCCAAAGGTGTGTTTAAAGCCTGTGAGAAATGCCTTATAGCCCAACCTGGAATTTTATACTAGAATTTATAATATTATTTCATTATGAGTTTGACTTAAAATACAAAACAGGTCAGTTTTACAATTATAAAGTGGTTATCTGAGATATTTTGTTCCAACTAGGGCAAACAGCCTTTTGCTGCAGTGTTTCTGTACTGAATTTCCCAGAAATTACCTGTCAGTCAGACTTTATGAGAGATATTGTGACATCTTTATTTAGACATTCTGTTGATACAGTTTGAGGTTCTGTAGGTAGCATTCTTTTCTTCATCTGCATAGCCATGCTTTTAGTCACTCGTCATGCTAACTGCCCACTGTAAAGTGACACTGTGTGACTTGCTGAACAGCAGCGACTGTGGCCACAATTGATAATTGTGTAGAAATGCTAAAACATAGAGTAACACAAGTAGAGGACAGTCTTCAAGTCCATTGTACATCTAAATCTATCTGAAGGTGGCTAACCTTAACATTAGCCACCCTAGGGTGCATTTTATTGCTTATGAATTTAACTTTTCATTTATAAGAAGAAGAAAGTTATTTCTTCTTTCAAAAGTCTCGCTTTAATCTGTGAACTAAAAACTCATACTGGAAACCCAAAGTGCAGAACATTAGAACATTAAACATTAAAGAAATGAATGAAATAATAAGTTGTTTCTTATGTACATATTTTTGAATTTAAAAAAATGTTACCCTTTTAACTTGCCATTATCATCACAGCATGTTCCCATTATCAAATGTGATTACGTGGTTTTACATAGTATTTTCATTATTGCTGATAGATCTTTTTACATTTACATCATTTTATGTTTAGCTACATTAAGCCCTTGCTTTTGTCTTAGTTTGATGTCTGCCTGTCACCTTTCTATCTTGCCATCGGCAGTCTGTCCTAATTTACGTGCATGAATGCTTTTCATCGTGGCCTTGCTTTTATTGTACCAGACTAAATTAGGTTTATTTATGCATGTGTTGCTTTTTATATATGTGTATTTTAATCTTCTGTGTTGCGTTTCCATTAATGCCTAGCAATGTGCCTTGACGCTGTGTATGTGTGCTTCTGTGTTGAATGTTTTAATTAGTACCTGACAATGTAGTATAATGATTCCCTGTATGATAACTTGACTAACTTTAATATTCTCTTTTTTAGTATTGCTCTGCATGCTTATAAACAATTTCAATAATTATTTTATCATTTTATCATCATTTTAATCTTATATTCTTTTTTAGGGTGACAATGTAAGTCCAGCGACCACAGATGACAGTCAGCCTTTTTGGCTAACTTTAGCGCATTCACAGCAGTGTTTATTAATGTCCAATGTCTTACACATTCTTGTCTTACTCAAATGACCCCTTATGGCTCTAAACAGCTTCAAGAAAAGGCCATTAGAGTGTGCTACATTAGGTCTCATTTTGGCTATTTTTATTTCTATTTATTTCTTACAAAGTCAAAATATCAAATTAAATTTCAATGCTAAGACCCATCGTCGATATGATAATTTATTTTGTCCATTTCTTTCTTTTTTTCCGCTCATAAATATGGACTCACATTCACATTATTCCAGTGTATGAAATATAAAAACTGATTATCACTTGTCGGTTTGATCTTATGTATTCCTCTGTCATGAAGGTGTCAGTTTTCTTTCCCATTTATGAAAAATATCTTCACTGTCACAGTTTAGTGGTGTGATGTAGTGTGATCAAGAGTTGATGCTGAGCTCTAAACTTTTAAATCCACCATTTAAAATGGCCACCAGTCATTCCTGGCTCACTGCAGGCAGCAATGTGATATCAGTTAATCCTGCTTTCTTGCGCTCTCTCTGTAAATCCTCTGTTTTCTCTTTTCTAATTGCATCAGCGTCTCTCCCTCTCTCTCTCTCTCTGTCGTGTTATTGGATATGGGTTAATATCCTCTCTGTCGTTCTCTGTCTTAATCCTCTGTTTTTCATTTGAGCTTTTATTGATTCTCCATCATGTTTCATGTGGCTATGCTTTTCATTTAGAAGTTGCATTTTACTGGACCACTCTCAGTGGCTGCTGGATACTAACAGGCTTGTGGCGGAATCCCATCACAACATTCATTTACCAACACACAAGATCTGATGAAGCACCAGGGACAATTCCACCATGTCCTGTGTTTTACACAGTGCATCTTTAGGTAAATTATACTTTGCAAGTGACATCCGCATTTGCAAATTATAATTTAGTCACATTTAAGATATTAAGAATAGCTGTATTATAATTGACAAGAAATCGCATGCAAAAACAAAGCCCTTGTACAGATAAATACATTTAGTGGAGCAAATCCAAAGTATGGAGGGCATTTTTTTTAAATTTATGTACTGATATCTTATTAGCCCCTTAACATCCCTTTTTTGTTCTTTTATTTCTCCTTAAATTTGCTCCAGCTATTCATTGAAGTGAAATATTTAAACTCAAGAATTTGCACCATTCCATCAAATGGAAACATTCTGTCTGAATTTTATTCACATGTCCAGGAGTCGAAAACCATAACTGTGATTTTTGCCTCCCAAGGACTTGACACTAGAAGGCTCCCTGTAAAATTTTGATTTTATTACATAAGAAAAATTTAGTTTCAAGCCCAAATTGGCTCTTAGTCAGGTACAGAAGTATCAAAAATATCTGTTTCTGAAACGTTGTACTTTTTCTAATGTAATAAAACATAAATTTCAAAGGGAGCGTTCTTACAGTATTTTGAGTCCTTGGGAAGCAGAAAACCCAAAATCAAAATTCAGCCTGACATATTTGGTATTCGTTTGAATGCACTAATTTGATTTGGTGTGGAGATATGTATTATAAAATTCATTTTTTGTTTTTTTAATTAATTTATGCACTTCATTTTCTGTCTCTCTTTATTTCAATCATTTATTTCTATCACTTTTTTTTTATTTATTTATTTTTTTTATTAGGTTTGATTTTTTTATTATTACATCACAATAGTAATTCTTAAAGTCTTTTCATAAAAGCAATAACAATGTAATGTGTCATAAAAATACAACTATGTGTATGGACTTTTACTAGCAATAGCAGCAGTAGTAATAGTTAATAGGTAATGGATGAGTGTTACCGTAGTAACAGTAGCAGCAGTACCTGTAGTGTCAGTGGTGTGATAGCAGGAGCACAGTGTGAACCAGCCTGCAGTGTGTGTGTGTGTGTGTGTGTGCGTGTGTGTGTGTGTGTTGCAGTGTCAGCAGCAGTGGCTGCTCATACTGATGAAGTGCAGAGGCTCTGGGGCTCAGGAGGCCATCCATCATCTCCATCAGGCTTAAGTGAGGCTCTCTGGACTGGGACGCCACCAGACGACGACCTGGGCCCACCGGTCTGAGCTGGACTAAATAAACACCAGCCCCTTCATCATCATCATCCTTCTCCTCCTGAGATCCAACTTGGGTCAACATCATCAGTTGCAGAGAGAGAGAGAGAGAGAGAGAGCTGGTGGGTTTCATGGTGTTGGATGGTGATGTCATTATTTTCCTTCTTTTTTCAATAACACATAACATTCCATATTAATACATTCATTTTCAACATCCCATAATCACTCCACCACAAACATGCAATAGATTCTCAACTACAGGCACCTTCAATGCCTTATTTAATATACCAAAAACACATCCCTGATAGAGAAGCTCACAATGGTACAATTGGTTGTCCTTTTCACACACACACACACACACACACACACACACACACACACACACACACACACACACAATGAAGTAATCAAGTAGTGCATTCTCAGCGTATACACAGTATGGCTTCATCTTTTTCAGTGAGCAGTGACTTACTTTTGTCAATGGTGCTAAAATGATCAATTGATGGAAAGTTTATTTATTTCATTTCTGAAAATGGACTTTTTCAGTTTATGTCACTACTTTTGGTAGACTTTTCTGTTTGGACAATAGACATTGGTTTTGGAAACTATAAGCTTATCTGATTAAAACTAGCTGCAGCACTGCTTCTCAAGCTCCAAGGGGGCAGATCACTCAGGGTCAGGATGAAAAATGAACCCAAAATTACATGAACAAAATAAAAAATAATAAAATATTTTTTCAGTATTATTTCTGATTCAGCTGAGACAAATTACTTACAGTAAGCTCTTACCAGCACCGCTACTGATACTAAAAATGCTGCTACTAAAGACACTATTCCATTCATTCTTTCAGTAAGTCAGTTCTGGTTTCATCACAGATATACACAGGCTTAAAATGAAGTGTCACTTTGTGAAACCACTGTCGAATGTGAGTGTGCATCTGTGTGAGTGTGTGTGTGGATAGGTCGAGCAGACATTGCTCTCTTTTCATTTGCAGTACATAAAACAAACACCACCCAGGGATAGGACACACACACATACACACACACACACACACACACACACACAGGTCAAGTGTCAAAGGTCATATTGTGTCTGGAGAGGATTTACTCTTTTGGCTGTTTGATCTCAAACATGCACACACTTACACACACACACACACACACACACACACACACACACACACACACACACACACACACACACACACTGAAATAATTGCAAGAAGCAGTGTGGCCTGTTTCAAAAGAAAAGATTTCAAGTAAGATTTGTATTGCCAAGTGGGCATATTGATACCAAATCATCATATCTGCTGTTTAATGACCTGGATCAGACTAATACATGCTCTGTTTATTAAAAAATAGGATGTGATTGGGTCTGAGGACACAGTTACTGTAGAGTGATTACCATTTACTTGGTTGTTTATGCAAATACTTCTTTCTTGAACTTACATGTATTCTCAGATTTTCAGTTTACTTACATTTTACATGTTTTGTTAATATATACACATACTGTATTCATTATTATTTGAATTATTTTTATAATTATACTGCAGCTCTCATTGCACATGGGCTGTTCTGACCAACCAAATGAAACAGTAACATGACTGGATGCAATCACAGTCCTCTAACCCACCCAATAGCAGTAGAATTAACCAAATGGTGTTACAGTATTTAGCATTAGCCATTATCTACAGTAACCCTACCATCATCAATAAATGACTGCAGAGCTTAGTATTGACAATAATGCATGATTTCTGTCTAAGAAGTGAATCTCCATCTCTACCTCTTCATACCTAAAGCTGTATAACTGCAGGTGGCTGAAACATGTCAGTACAATCAAGCCCAGATTTAATAAGTCAAATATTTGGAACAATTTCTCAGTACATTTTGTCAGTCATAAAGTCTCCTAGTAACCAGAAAGACAAAAAACACACTACAGGAGGTGGATTCCTTTCATAATTTAAAGAAAACATGAAGTTATAGTTGTAAATCAGTGTGCATCATCAGCAATAATGAATCTCAATGAATTATTTATTAATTAATTCAAATTAATCCTGAGTTCAGCCTCTAAAGAAGAGGTTCTTTTAACAGAACAAAACAAATCAAAAAATATGCAACTAGCTATCTAGGTTATAATATAAACCCCCTTAATTAAAAAAAGTTTAAATACAAAACTGCTTCACTGTATCATCCTGTCTTTTCCTATGGTTCCATTCAATGACCACTGTGACACTTAGCTGCAGCTACATGCTAGCTGCTGGGACTCATTGGTAGAAGCTACTAGCACAGAGTGACTTTTATCCTGCATTCAGGTCTGATGGGCATCATTAGATTGATGATTAACTTTTAAAAAGCAATAGCTGGAAATATCTAATATACTTGAATATTTGAGGTCATCAATATATCCTGACTGAAGTTGTTTGTACACTTCCATTTCTCCAAATTGGCTTTTACACACTTATACCACTATAATGCCTATAGAGGCGCATCAATTTGTTACATGTAGGTATTTGCCAGTCAGACGCCACATCTTAGTGTTGCCCTCCATATAATAATAGGCTTCCACCATTTCAAAAATCCATTAAAAACAGCTCGGCCACATATTCTTGCACTGACAAATGTAATCTATCATTTTAAATTACACATATATTTTACCTATTACTTTACCACACTGCTAATTATACTGTTAAATAAAAATTATTTCTCTTTTTTTCCACGACTGTGCATTGTTAGTTAGCATGAATGGAAGGCTAAATGAAATTTAAGGGTGGGTGTCGTATTTTGAGATGCACAATAATCTCTTCTCATTCATTTCTGGAAGAAAAACACTACTTTTGACAAGATCGCAGCTGCAGTGGTTGTGGCGTTATAAAGTCATTATAAAACTACATGTCTAATTTAAATTGATGGATTATGCTATTATGTCATGGCAGCAATAGCTATGTCATGGTGGGTTGTTTCTCACAGAGTTTTAAAAACAATGGAAGCCTATGATTTCAGGAACTAAAGCTAAACCTGTGTCAATTGGGGGTAAATACATGTGCATTGTGCAAAAATATGAAATTATAGCAATATTACTTTTAAAACACAATAACTTAATGAACCTCATATACTGCACTGACTACAACCAGTGGTTTTGTCCTTCAGTGACAATTCAAGAGCTAAAATTGCCCTAATGTCATGTAGTTTTAGTACAGTTTGAATACATTCAACTTCAATCATGATCGCACAAAATTTAGCTACATGGTTCCTACAACACTGAAAATATTAAATGTGTATTTCACTTTGCTTTTACCTGTGTGACCATCAATTTTTACTAGGAAACAATCCATTTGAATTTATGCAATTCTAAGGATTTACATGCATGTTAAATAATTTCACATTTGTGGCATTCATCAGTCCTTAGAATTTTCTCTTAGGTACAAACTAAATTCACAAGTGGTCCAAACCTGTCGTACGAGTCACGTACAGATAGTCTGACTTCCTCCACTGGGGAAAAAAAACACTTTCAGAATTATAATGTCATAATCTGAATGAATTTGGAGTTTAAATATATGACCGAAATTAACTAAAACAAAATACATAACTAAAACAAATTTAGTGCAAAATTACTATTCTGTTCACCATATTCATTACGATGGCTTGCCAATTTACTGAGAGGTATTTTAGATTTTATCATTTTTATTGGCATATTTCAGCACAGGAACTTATACATTTCAAAGTTCTCTCACTCCAACAGCTGCCTCCTAGTTTTTATGTCGTTCACTGTCCACTATCATTCTCTGTTGCACCTGAGAGTGTAACATCACCTGCTGTAGGCTATAATATTCACTCATCTAATATCTCCCAACTGTCACGTCCCCTTGACCACCTCTCATATCAGTCAGGGACCACTCTGCTGTAGAATAATGTTTTTAGCATCTAACTTCATGTCAAACTATTCCCTATTTACTTCTGTCATGGTACAGCGTTGTTTTGATGACATGTCTACTATCAAATCTTTTTCGGGTCCTAATACCACTGCTGACACTGCTAAGTTTGTTTTCTGTTGATTTCTGACAGCAGGACTTGAAGCTGCACAGTATGAAATTCTTCCTTTTACTCTTTGTTAACATTGTTGTGAATGAAACTACCCACACACAGAGTGGAACAGGTGATTATGCTCATGATCAAATCTAACAAGTGCACACCTCCTCATGAACAGGTGACATTCATCAGGCTGAAACAAGCGATTTACATCAAGTTTGTGCAGTTAATAGAGTTTGGTGACTCTGACTTGGACTCATACAAGCACACCTCACAGAAAAAAAAAAGATTTAGGATAAGAATACGAACATTTTCTCACAAGGCCCATTGTGTTGTCTTGTTCGTCTTACTCATAAAATGAAGAAAAAAAAAAAAAAACTCTAGTTGAATCTTGACACTTGGACATTCTGGTTGTTACCACTGGACATAGTATCAAGGTCAACTGATTTGCAGAATAGCTTCAATGTACCTTTGTCATTAGTAACACTGGTAAATGCTACAAGTGATATTAGTGAGTGATCTTGTGCCAGCCTTGTATTAATGTCCCCTGTATCACTTCCTACAAGAATGGACCAGTGTTTGTCCTACTGGAGAACGTGAAGCAGCTCCTGTCCAATAGGAAATCAGCATGACTGTGCTGGCATCTGTGACAAGCTGAGGGTAGTGGTCCTCCTCCTCCCCGTCCCTTCACCAATCAGTAGTTCCCATCCGTTAGTGCAGTATCAAAGCTCGTCTTCATGATTCCACTTTAAAACCTCCTTCTTTGCAGTGACTTGGTTTTAAAGACATTTAAGATCTTTCACACCTTTGATCTAAAATCTAATAACATTACTAATATTTGGTAGCAGTCTCTCTCACAGTGCAGTGGTGAATTTTCCTTGTTTTTCTAATCTTTATAGTAAGATTTATTCATTGTTATATTTCTTGAAGGACATGAACATTGTTAAAGTCCATTTCCACAATGTTCCATACTTTCCAGACGTGTACGAACCCAATCACCAGTTCCTAGTCTTCAGTGCAGTATGAGGATTTCTATTGGACAGCTGGTAGGTGGAGCTACGCAGCCACGTGGCCAATCAGGTATATGTTGTCATAGAGGTGGCCTACGAAGTCATCCGAGACATTATGTGCTGCTCGGCGAGTGTTCCTGATAAACTCCCTCTTGGACATCTTGTTTTTGACGTGGGGGCTGGTCAGGTCAATGGACAGCAGGATCAGACTGTAGCACAGCACATACACAGCATCTGCAGAGAGATGACAGTAAACCTTGATCACGGGACTGTTTTTGTTTCTCGCGAGCTTACACACAAAGCTCAGCTGTGTGGCACTAAAGAGAACAGGTAATTAGTGTTAGCTGTTCAAAATGAGAACTCAAAGCCCTGCTAGAATCCCCTATAGGCTGAACAGAGACAGCTGGTCAGAGATACACATCCCTGTCATGAATTTCAAGCATGTTTCATACGGACAGGACTTACTAAAAATTTGACATCAGCTCCACACTACAGAACAATGCATGGAACCTCAACTTCTTAAACCAAAATTTTACAGCAAGAGGAACCACCATAAAGAGAGAGAAATAGGGCATTAAAAGAACTGTGCTGTACATAACACTTATTTCTAAATCATATCAAAATATGATGAATAAGAGACATAAACGTATACTGTGCTACTAATAAACTCTAAACTGTTCTCCATTGCTTTGTCCAATCCTTTCCAGAGGGGATGGAGGGGCAGAGTAGCATGAAAAGGCTGACTTCAGAAAGGCAGCCATCCATTCATCTCTAGCCTTGGGCTCGAAACCATTACACTAATCCTACTAATCATACAAGTAGGTCCAAGGAGTTAACAGTCACAGAGTCAGGGATTGGTTTCTGTATGGTCTGCTGACATTAACAAAGCTCTCAGCTGGTAAATGCATGGTCCATTGACAATACTGAGGCCAGGGATTACTTGAAAATAAAACTTTGACAATTTCCCTTTTGGTGGCCACAAAATGAATGTGTTGCCAGTAGTAGTAGTAGATCCAGAATCACTTCTACTGTCACTACAGTTTTTGGCCTTCTAGCTGCAGGGATTAAAAATGATTGACTTGTTAGGGTCAAGATAGATTGGATGTTAATAGTCCAAAGAGAATGTTTCGATATTTCCTTGACCCCCCGACCTCTCTTGAAGCATCACAATCAAGTCAACATCTTGACCTGTACACCAGAAATATTCAAATCTAATCCCACTGCCTTGAAATGTACTGAATGTATTTATGTTCTCCAGAGGATAAAGCCTTTTTAATTTGGGGCAATCCATGAGCTTTCCTCTAGTGCCACCTTCAGGCCAAATTGTCACAGTACACAACTGTGATTACAATTTGTGTGCACAGTTGAGTACAACTGGATGATTTTAGCTTACCACAGATATATTGTGTCTGCTTATATGTTGGCCGATAAGCAACAAGAAATTGCAGGGTAGAAATGCCAAAATCAGAGAGCAATAACAAATTTATTTTTCCACTGTAAAATGTAAAATGTCCCCCTCAGCAAATATCTTGGTCACAATTCTTTAATAACCAAATTTAAAAGACCCTTATCAAAAACATTTACTTAATTTTTTTATTCATAATTTGTTTTGATAAAAAATAAATGTTGTCCAATATACCGTTATCTGTTTTCTAACTCTCAAATATCAGTCGACCTTTACATAAAATACTAAAAAACTGTACCATGACCATGAAAATTTCCACTAGTACACAACATATTTGAATATCTGATGGAAAGATTACAAAGAAACTTACAAAAAATACTTACCAGATCACAATCCATTTTGGTTATTACATGACATTTAGTTTCATGCTACTCTTTGGCCACGATATCAAGATTGTCAAATTGCCACGAATCAATCTTCAGTGTTCGTACAGCTTTTTAAGAGTAAAATTCAAACACTTTTAAGCACTTTCAAGATACCTAAACCAAAAATTTCCAGACTATCGAAGCTTCAATCAATCAATCATATCTAACATGTTAAAATAAATGCAATTGAAAAAAATAAAGTTGACAGAATTCCTTTATACCAACAGCAATCATCTGAGAGCAGAGGGTCGCCCTCATCATGCAGAGCGGAAAAACACCCCCTCTGCATTTCGGAGCCTATGTCAGTCATTCTAGCTTCGGTCCGTGTCTGTTGTGTGACTCCAGGAGACAACAAACAAAAGACAACGGGACTGTTTCGTTTGAATTATTAAAACATTTTTGGTTTACATGAGTGATTGTGTAGATGATGAAACACCAGATTATTCTAAAAATCAAGCATTTTTCATGGAATATATTCCAATTCAAGCATATTCCTAAACTTGAAAACATAATGGTTAAAATTAAGCATTTTCAAGACTTTGTACGAATCCTGAATCTTCATATTCATGGTCTCTAGAGGATGAATCCTATTCATTTTGGTAAACCTGTGGTGTATCCTCTAGTGCCATCCTTGCACCAAACTTTCTACATTATATAGACCATGAGATCATAGAAATCTGTCAAGCAGTAGAGACATTGCTGCACTGTTTACACAGGGGGTACCTGTCCCTTTGGTTGTATTAGGCCACTGAGGGCAAAACTACTTTATGGTAATACTGGATTTACAGAATATGATCTGGGAGGACGTCCTCTCAGATCATATTCTTTATATGTTTACAATCAATCTATAATATTGTCATCATATTTTTGTTTGTAATTTTGCTATATTGGTCTGTTCCTTACACACAACATCTATTTCCTGTCTGTCCGTCCTGGGAGAGGGATCCCTCCTGTGTTGCTCTCCCTGAGGTTTCTTCCATCTTTTTAGCCGTTAAAGGTTTTTTTGGGGGGAGTTTTTCCTAATCCAAATCGAGGTTCTAAGGATAGAGGGTGTCATATGCTGTACAGATTGTAAAGCCCCTTGAGGCAAAATTGTGATTTTTGATGTTGGGATACATAAATGAAATTGACTTGACTTAAATGATCATCAATTAGTAGCAATCACAAACAAGTAGCAAGTAACATCCTTAGTTTTTATACAGAATTTTTAGTCAGGACAGACTAGGCTTTAGCATAAATTTAGTGTAAAAACAACTTTTGTTGTTTGCTAACAAGCAGAGTTTGTCAAAGACCCATAGTTACAACTATTGTGTAAGTATTTCATTCATAACAATAAGCCTAGGACCACAACAACTACAAAAATGTTTAATTAACATACAGTACAGTATGTGCTCAGTATATACTGTATATGTGCGTAAGTACTAACCAGGACTGAGGCCCAGCTCTCGCACAAGAACAGGGTTACAGGTACAAAACCTGTGGCTGAACTTGGTAATGAGGGTTTCCAGATACTCTCCTCTCTCCTCTGGTGCGTGGATGTGTCTGAAGAAATCCCGCAAAGCGTTGGGGAGGAACTGGTTACTGAAGTTATGGAGGGTCACCAACTCGTCCAGGACATCCCGCCTGCACACACATAGACATACATGAATACAGACTAAATGGTATGATAGAAGCAAAGTTTTTTAATTTGTATGCAGGTAAATTGCCGAATTACGAGATGTGGAATTCTAATTTCAAAGGAAAAGGGCACCAATAAATGTACATTTAATCTCATAGTAGAAACACTAAATAAACACCATTCCACAGTGAAATAATTACACCTATTTCAACTAGATTTACATTTAACAATTAAGGTTAAGGCAATACAGAAGTATTGCACAGCCGTTGTGAAAGTCAAGTGGTGAATTTTCTGGGTATTCTGTGTGTGTCTTTGTGTCTGTGTGTTAACCTCTCATCCAGGTAAATCCTCAGCATCTTCCAGTTGAGCCGTCTGGTGTAGAAGATGAACTTAGCCAGCTCGGTCGGATGATCCACTAGTATACCTTTAGACATGAAATAACTGATACCCTACACACACACACACACACACACACACACACACACACGGAGAGAGAGTGAGAGAGAGAGAAAGAGAGAGAATCATATATCGTCTAAATATAGGTGGTACAGCCTTAGTTGCTGTGTTTCATTGTTTCATTTCATGTAATTATGACATGAAGTAATCCGGGAGGTCCAGGTCTCTCATATCCTGACAGAGCCGCATTGCATCTCCCCTGGGATTGGAATGCACTCCTGTGGACCCACTGATTGGATATTCCTGCCTCCAATCAGGTCTCTCCCTCGTCAATCCACATCATCCGCCCAGCACGCCATTCCAGAGGCACAGCTCCAGGCCAGGAAGTGAATAAGTATCATCCAGAACATCGACCTGGCATGGCTATGATTTTGTCTGAGGTGTCCGCCTCGCTGCCTCTTTGTTGACTCGTTGTATAGTTACCTTTAAGGTTAGCTTTGATTTTGAGTATTATTAACTAACTGAGACCTTTGTTTAGCGACACTGAGATTTGGGCAAGGTTTTAGTTTCACTGTTGATCATATTACATTCCATAGTGTTCCTACCCGTAGTAACTGAATGTATAGTAACACTAGGTAGAGGGGTGGTTACCACGTTTGTATTCTGTTTTTTTAAACTAGCAGGCATAGTTGGGTATTGTTTTACCTTGTTATTTTCTAACTGAGAGAGACAGTTAGCTGTGATCTTTAGTTGGCTACAAGCAGAGGTTTTGTTTTATTTCTTTGATGATTTGGAGCCCCCCTGCTGTCCCTTTTCTCCTTCGCTCGTCTGCCTCTAGCAAATCACCTGTAACCTGTTGCTGTATTTGGTTTGAGCTTATGTTGTACCTTGTTGACTTTGACCACTTTACAATAAATGGTGCTAATAGCCTGAGAACATCGGTTTTATGTTGCTTCCCTCATCCCTAGGCCCATTTGGGACGTAACAATAGGTCTAACAGAGACTTAATCCATCTAAAGAACCAGACACACACTTTGATATTGAAGTGACAGATAGGTGAAACATCAGACACTCAAAATAATGACATCATCAAACACATCATTTTGTAGTAACATCATTGTTCCAGACACCAACATGTGCACACACTCAACACACAAAAACAGAAGAAGCTGAGAGGTAGTGTGCGTCTATAAGACTAGAGATCTTGGATGTTTTGGGCATGTGTTACCTCCTGTGGGTTAGCATTGAATGTCAGGCTGCCTTCATCTAGTTGTAGGTATAGTCTTCTATATGAGAAACCAGCAGGTAGTCTTCTGTTGTAGATGGAGCAGTGTCCCCATGTGGACTTACACAGCCTGATGGATCAACACACATGGGTTATAGAATGGAAACAAATAAAAAAAAAAACACAATAGAACTTGTATGTGAGTTTAGCAGAACACACAATACAGCTGTTGTCACTGCTCAGGATGATTGTTGGTCACCACGAAACATTTTTGAACCTCATTCAAATCACCTCCTCATTATTTTAATCACCACAAAAAGATGACAGAATAGAAGTGAGCCTCCTTACCCCTGCCATAGATACTCGTCATTTCCCAAGTCCTGCCACACACAGCCGGCCAGGCACAGATCAGTAGCATTCAGATAAGACAGTATGGTGATGCCTAATTCAGGTGGCAACATCTCCAAATCTATAAAACCGTGCTGTTCTTTACCTACAGTCACCAAGAGGGAGACAAAAAAAAGAAAACAAGCTAAGTGACAGCTGTCTCAGAAACATATGCACAATTTGAATTCTTCCAATCAGGCTTTATGTTGTTTGCTACTCTTCATAGATGTGTCGTGTCACAGCAAGATGGTCCTAGCATGTTCTTCCTACGTCAACATGGCTTTCCTCCCACAGGCCAGGGATATGAATGTGTTGTCCTCCTGCATGTATGTTAACCTTGTGACAGACTGGTGGTGATAAACAGTGCCTCTCACCCAGTGTCTGCTGGGATAATGCTCCAGTCCTGTGCCAGCCTACAACCGATGAAGTGCATTGAACTTTTTCTTGCATTGGGCAGGTCTTCAAGATACAAGTATTGATTAAATATTTTTTCTTCTCCCAAGCAATTTTAACATAATTTGCTCTCAGTGTCTTATTTACAGTGTTGTAAATTTATTTTTGCAATTAACTTTTTTAACATTATTTCTATTGAGTTGTAGGCAAACCTAAAGGAGAAGAAACCAAGTCAGACTGATTTGTTGCCTCATGTCTTCTATTGAACACACCGCAAAGACCACAGCAAATGGCTACCTGGTCGCTGACATCCATGTGTGCTGTGCAACTCAGTCTGATTAAACAAATACAACTGGTACTATAAAGCTTTGATTGGGTTTGCACTGGCATTATCAGCCCATGGGGTTTTGCTTGTGAAAGAAGAAAACAGGGAGAAGAGAAAAATCAGGAAAACTGCACTAAATGGGTTAAATCACTGATTCACTAAGCTGAACAACCAGTCAGACAGCTCTCTCTCACTAGCTGCCTCCAAATTCCTATTCAATGTGAAGACACGTTGTCTACACATTGCAGAAAGTACAGGTGACAGTTGGCCACTCATGGCTGTCGACTTGGTGTGTCATGGCCCGTATCACACTGACCAATTAAGAATGGTCACTCCTGCGCCTTGGTGGAGATGCTGAAGTTGGTTTATATTGAATCTCTTATATCAACCATTGCAAGAGTAGAAATATTGCTTGCACTAATCTTGCTTTCTGTGAGGCTCAGGTCCCTTCAACAGTTTTTCAAGCCTAATCCTAATGTATTACCTGGTGTTAAAGCACTTAACTCAACATAATGAAATCAAATTGAAGGCAGCGAAAATACATGAACCATGTAGGATTATCTTCATTAACTTCTTCTGTAGGTAGGAAACCAATCCTTGTTACTTCTAACAATGCTGACTGTATGCACACGCCACCAGACATAATGGAATGGAGAGGGGAAACCAAATAACCCTGAACAACCCATGAATACACTCAAAATACATAATAAGAGCGAGCAGTATAGTTACAAAGTGCTGATACAGAGAGTTAGTAGTAGCTAATGTGCTTAGCGTGTGTTTGCATGTTCATACCTCCCATGCGTGTTCTCAGCAGATGGTAGATGTCGGGGCCATAACAGTGCTGAGGAGCTCTTCTCTGGGGACCTCCATCTCTCCCTAAGACAAAAAAAGAAAATCAGGACAATTTCTTTTTCTTTTTTTAATTTTATTTATTCACTGTCTTAACTTTCTAACTGCTATTGTAAGTTGGAGACTATCCCAGCATGCATTGTGGCTAAAGCCTGACCAGGCACACTGAGTTATTGTGATCATTTAACTTCATAATTACAAAGACTTATTTATTATTAATTTTGGCTCTTATTTATTCTTATAGTTTGTTCATATAATTTTCATATGGTATTGTTTTACTGGTGTCTTTATTCTCCATGTACAGTATTTATTTTTAGATATTTTGGTAAATTGTAAAAACCTGAAAATGTGCTGTTCATTATACTGTAAATGTAAGAAATATGGTGCTCATTAAAAGTAGCTAAATGAAATTAATTAATGGAGCTCAAACTTTTATTTTGCTCTACTGGGCTAGCCTCCTCTGACATTTGCATTTTTGTCAACATGGAACATTGCCGCTTACTCAGGGCACTTTTCATACAGAGCAGAGCAGAACAGAGCATCTACCAAAAGGGATTAATCTTAAAGACACAGGAGAGAACTTCAGATTTTTGCAAAATTCTAGGAGCATAAGAACAAGGAAGAGACAGATTAATTGGAGCAAAACAACAGCAAGCCAAACTGATATGAGCAGAAACACAGGAGCAAGAACGACAGCAAGGTGGGGTCCAACTTATAGCAGACAAAAGGAGGAAAGGATTGGAATGCTGGAAACACTGATGGAAACTGAACAAGAAAAGTGGATGTAACAAACAACTCTGTTTTCATCCACTCTATTAATCTGATTACCCTCACTTTTGGCAGTAAACTCAGTGACTGTACTATGCGACATGTTGTTTTCAGTTCATCATCTCCTGCCCAAACACATCACTGACATTGAAAACAACGCAATACAGTTTCATGATATTGTTGAGTAACAGATATTTTGAACAGTGTTGGTCCTTTTTGTTGTCTTAGATCTCTGACATTTATCAAAGTCTTACACACATTTGTCATCTTCTGTTTCTGTTGGGAGTCACTCAAGGAACACAACTGAGTGTGATAATATTTTGGACAAATAACACAATCTTTCACATTAAAAACTCTAGTCAAACTAGACTAAATAAATCCATATTCTTTATTTTATTCACATGAGAGGTGTATAATGCTACCTCAAACATAAACAGTCACCCACGAACTAAATAATCCACAGCTGAAAGTGATATTAATGTTAAAAAATGTTAGGATTACCTTGATCTCGTCTTCCTCCTCCTCGGTCAGCCAATCGGTCGGCAAGTTCTTCCTGAAGCTGCTGCTGTTGTCTGGGAGGCAGCCTCCACAGTGCCTGACCCATCTATATGATGGCACAGTGACACAGTACAAGCAAGTCACTGTGTCTGCACACTTTTCCCGTCGTCCTTTTTCTCATGTATACCTCACAGGAAAAGTATGGCTCAAATGGTATACTATCAGCACAATTTGACAACTGTTCCTACAGCAGTATGTTTATAGAGTAATCTGATCAATTTTATGTATTTGTGCATATAAAAATATCTTGGTTACACACATCTGACTAATCTAGTAGGGGTTTTCCAAAAGAAAACATCTAATCGGTGAGTCTGTCAGCGAGTTTGTAGTTAGGCAGGAAATGTAATATAATGACAAATCATATAATTCAGTACAGGACACAGTGAGGTTCACTTGTCATTATGATCTTCCATTACTGGCAACCTGATACAGAAGGTAAATCCACAATAAAGTGTGAAATTCAGTCAGTTCAGAAAAAACAGAAACACTGCAACTGAATATGATCACAAATAAGATAAGACTCATACCCAACACACTGTGCATGTTATCATACTGTCCACTGTACTTCAAACAACATGTACTAACCACTGGGCAGAATGTTTCAGTTTCATGTATAATATTGTTCACACTATCCACTAGTAAATTAAACAATTCATCACAGATTTTATACAAAATCTGCCAAACAATTGCAAATTCTGGTGCTTGAGATGGGAATATACCTCCTGTTATTATTTATTCTGGGTGATTTGTTATATTGTAAAGCACTGCTTGTGTTTCATGTTAAAGCCACTTAAAATGGGTTAGGCAAAATCTGACTGTTCCAATTCTGAAATAGTTTGTCTGAAATATTACATATATATTCCTAGCACTGTAGATTATATTATTTTTTTTAGATTAATGCCTATCTCAATAAAATACAGCTACCATCCACTGAGATTAAAAAAGTCTGATTATATTTGGGTCACATAATGTCAGCTACAGTTCCTGCATGGTGTTCTAGTAGAAAGAAAGTTAAATGATGAAATAGTTAATAAAGTGGGATGGAGCAGACTGATTTAATGTGTGAGGACATGCTGGTAACGTGTATACAGTACACTGGCTTTAGGCGCTTGATCTCTCACTGATTCTGCTGAAATGGCATCACATTTTGTTACTTATCGACTGTTTTGGGATCCAATTTGTAACATATTCTTGTCTGCACAAGACTGAAGTCCATCTTGTAAACAAGTGACCTGTGGCAGTCATTCAAGTTTGGGAACATTAGGTCTCTTTTCCTATATTAAACAAGATTGCTTACAATTATATGGCAGCCAGCACTGAAGTATAACTGCTCAAAGAATTGTCAGAAGCCTGTGCTTATGAACTTCAAAATTAGCTTCGTAGGTTAGTTGACTTAGTGTGTGCAACTAAACAAAGCAGTAATGCACTGCCCTGTCGTCCTTTCCCTCTCAGACTGTCTAACCTCGGTTGTGTTGCATAAACAAATCCATTACACTGTTGTAAACATCAACGTTGGAAGTTCCAGTGAGCACGGTAGTTTGACCTGTAGTCCCGCCTTCCCTTCAATACCATTGGCCACACATATCACAACAGCATTCAAAATGAAACGTGATTTGTTGAGTTGGCTATCACTCACAATCTGTTCCTACAAATCCCCGAGTTAGCTCACCGAGCTAGTTTAAGTTGACAAACATGACAGTGTCGACCCAAACTGGTTGATTTTGCTGCCCTATTAAAGAACATGCATTGGGTTTCTTTTACAAGCATGGTGCAGTGTTTCCTGATGAGTACGATACAGCGCCGTAACCCGAGCTACCTACCTGAGTTTAGTGATTCCTCTGACAACCTGACCTGCACACAAGGACAGCTGGAAAAGCGGTTTCCCTGCTATCAAACGTATCCAGTAGTCATTCCATCAAGCCAAGACCAAAAAAAAAGAGGGCAGTTGCTCCTTTGGTTCAGGAGAAACCTTTCATACTGTAGTCTATTACTAACACAATAGTCATCTTTTTTCACCCTCCTCCTGTCACTTCTGCCCCTCCCCCTTTTCTCTCCCCTGTCAACACAGTAACAGATGAACTGAAAGAAAATTTAGAATTTTACAATAATGAGTCAAACGCATTCATTTTATATGTAAATACACATCGCATGTGACAAATTGATAAACTAAACAGAACGAAAAAAGCAAAAAACAGCGTGCGTACAGATTACGTCACTGACGTCAAGTCGTAATATTACGTGACAAGACAGCCAATCCTATTTCGTGCTGTTGATCATGCGGCAGAAACAAAACTAGCTACCAGTTTGCGTTAGCTATAAAGAAATCTTGTTCGAGTTATTGCACTTGCTCTTGAGTAGGGGTGAGAGACTGTAGATTAACATTCAAACACATTTTTTATGAAAGGTAGCTAGTGTTGTAGTGTCTACCTTGTGTGTTGCCATACACAGGTTTCTTACGTTATTATAGCTGACTACAAGTTCGGTTAGAAAATGTAACGTTAGCTAAGTTAATATTTGGTACATTAACGTTACCATTGGAAACAGCCGATGAGGTTGCTGCTTCTCTCTCTTGTTTACAGGTAAAGATGCTGTCTACTGGAGATGTCCAAGGTTGTCTTCGTAAACTGGAAACTCTCCTGCGGGTGATTAAGTACCCAGGATATGTCGACTACAATAGGTAATTTAACGTTATGCCATTCAACTGCCAGTAACGCTACTTCAGGGACACGAAGGTCATCATACAACACACACCATAACAATTTAATAACCAAACAAGACATTTATGCCTAACTAAGGCTTTTTTAAAAGCTCAGCAACCCTACTTACATTCACCAATAACGATTTTCAGTGCTAGAAGCCCTTATAACACCCCAAGTTAATATTTAACTAACCTAGCATGACGTTAAAAGAAAGTAGTTAGATTAAGAGCCAATATAAAACTTTTTGTTCATCTAATTTCACCTCTGCAGACTTTCTTTAAAGCATAATGAACTTTCTCAAACGTGACTTGTGACATTGCAGTCAGTACTTATGTCAGTAGATTTCCTATACAGCAAGCAGCACAAAATGTCATTTTTACGAATGGTTCAACCGCTAACACTGCCGCTTTCCACTGTGTTGTCAGGTGTAATGCATGAAATATTCATATGCTACAGTTCCAACAGTTGAATATTAATGATACAATTTACAGTCAAGAAAAACTCGACCAACCTTTTTGAGTGGAGCCTTGCAGTTTAGAGGACTTTTTCTAACCGTGCTTAAATGGAACCTGTACTACTTATCTGCTGTTTGGTTAATATAAACACCTGTATTATATAGCCTCTGTCTCAGGTACTACTACTCTGCAAATTTACATTGTTGAAGACCTTGAACATGTCTCACAAGAGCCCTAAAGGCTCCTAACGTTGTGTGGAATGCCTATTGTAATGTTGCCTGTCTACCACAAGGCATCACTATTGTCCCAGTGTAACTTCATGAACAGCTGCTGCACCTGGGCCCAGGCTTGCCCTCATTCACATTTATTCCAAAAAGAATTGCAGTTTGATATTCATTCTCTCTCTCTCTCTTTTTTATTTTGCCCTCTCATTACAGTTTCATTGTGTAATTCTTGGCCAGCATCCAAACCTAGTTATTGTTTGTTTGTTTTCAATATTTTGTGTTCTTGTGTACAAACAGCACAGACATATACATCCAAAACAAAAATAAATGTAGAACAACACGGCAATGAGTATGAGATGTTGGTTTGAGTGCTGGTAGGCATTGTTTATGTTTAATACAGTGCATATCAGATCTGACTGATACACAATAATACAAATGCACCAAACCATGATGATTATAGCACATCCATTATGTAATGCACATAAGCACCATTTAAATTAGTTAAAATTATAAATTGTGAATATAAACAAACAGAGTTCAAATAAATATGTATTATAGAGTCTATGTCAATGCACATGTGTGTCAATAACCCACTTGACGACTGTTGCATACCCGGATAACCTGGTAGGTCAATATGTTTGGTTTGTTTTGGGTTTAGGCACCAAGATCTAGTCCAGATTCACTCAGATGACTATGAGAATAAAATAATTTATTCAGTAGTCTGAGATCATGAAGTTAGATTGTGTTACTGAGGATAAATATATTCAAACATTTGTGTATTTTATCCTGTCTGAGATGAGAAACAAGAATTCAAATTCCACATATTAACAGTTTGTAAAATGTAATACATCTGTTGACTTTGCCAACTAGCACACTGGCAAACTAAAGAAAAATTCATGCTCAGATTCTGTAGCTGCTGATTTTGATTATCACTCTCTGCCCAAACACAACTGTCAACTTGATTTCAGCACTCCTGTGAGCAGTGACAACTATTTTTTAACAGTGTGAACATCGCATATCAGATTCTCTTTTTTCTCAGTTGCCGTTTTTTCTTGCAGTCTTGCATGTTGTTATTTGTTTCTCCACCAGCCTTTCCAAAGGAGATCCCTCAGCTTTTCTACCAATAGTGAGCTTCACCCTCACCTCCTTCTCTCCACCTTTTGCTGAGCAACTAATGGCGGCTGGACTGGAGCTCACTGGCAAAACTGACCTCCGATTCACTGACACTCTTTATAAGGTAACACACACACACACATTCTGAGCGCTGTGTTTTCTCAGGCGCACAAAGACTGTCGCATGCAGCTTTACAAAATGCTGTCAAGTTTCTTAATGCACATTTGTCCCCTCCAGGGTGGGAAATTAACTTTTTTAAAATGTGAATATCTACTAGCCACTGACAGATGAATGTTTAAATTCACCAGCCACTCAATAGTAAATCATTATTTTGTGTCTGAAATCTACTAGCCACTTTCATATTTTACCAGCATTTGGCTGGTGGCTGGTGCTAATTTCCCACCCTGACCTCCCTCTATGAAGCACACTGACTACTAGCCTAGTGTACAGTGGATTTTTACTTTGTGCTCACAACATTTCTACTAACCTGGGGTGGTCCGTTCAACTCTGTGTGTGTGTGTGTGTGTGTGTGTGTGTGTGTGTGTGTGTGTGTGTGTAGGTACTACGAGATATCTTCCACTATAAGCCCGTACTGACCAAGCAGCAGTTCCTCCAGTGGGGATTCTCTCAAAGGAAAATCTCTGTCATCTGTGACATCATTAACTTGGTCATGCAGAAACACAACCAACTGAAGAAGGTACAGAGCCTTTTAATGGCTTATTTTTATTAGGCAGCAAAGCGTTTCTGCTTTTTATTATAGAACTATCTGAGATTTTGGATAAATTCAATAAAGTATTACCAGCTCGAATGGTCTATTTGAGTCATGCTATAAAACACATGACAATTTAAATCTGTGTACTGTTTTCAAATTAATGAATATATGATTCAAAAGTCAAGTTATTTTTCTATAAATACTGTCACGGTCACAGGTTGTCATTTGTCATTTTTGATTGGTTGTCAATCTCAAGAGGGCATGTCCTACTTAATACAGTGCCTTGCATAAGTATTCACCCCCCTTGGACTTATGTATGAGGTATGTCTCTAGTCAGCTTAGCACATCTAGAGACTGCAATTTTTGCCCATTCTTCTTGGCAAAATAGCTCATGCTCAGTCACTTTGGATGGAGACAGACATTTTCAAGTTTCGCCACAGATTGAGGTCTGGGCCATTCTAAGACATTAACACTCTTTGCCTTAAACTATTCCAGTGTAGCTCTGGCTGTATGCTTAGGGCCATTGTGCTGCTGGAAGGTGAACCCAGATAAGTCAGTCCCTCCGACAAGAATCTGTATATCTCATATAAAATGAGCTCCTCTCACAATCCGCGCACTGAGCTCCACAGGATTTTCTATTGGTGATGCCATTTTCCAAGAAAATTGATTGGTCAGTAAGTGGTGCTTTTATACACGTTGATCTGCTATCTCGAACATAACCTGCTCCGGAGCAGGTTAGGTGTGCAGAATAAGTTACCATGCCGATGTACCCCGGTAAGAAGTGAACCACCGTCATAACCCTGAAAACTCAGAGTTAAACCTAAAGTTACCTCCCTAACACCAAATCCTGCTTCATAGTACAGGCTTCAGGTGTATATTGAGATTAAACTGCACACAGGTGGACTCTATTTAACTAATTATGTGACTTCTGAAGGCAATTGGTTGCACCTGATCTTAGTTAGGGGTTTCACAGCAAAGGGGGCGAATACATATGCACTCAAAACCTTTCTATTTGCTAACCTAAATGAACTGAAATCAACACAAGCTCAATGCATGGTTATTAACACAAGAAGAGGACCTGAGCGGGGCTGGCCCAGCCCAGCCACACAGTCGAGTGGACGACACTGTGGGGAACGTGTAGAGCGACAGTGGAAAGTTAGTCGAGCTCACTGGGGTTTTTCAGATAAGACCTGCATCCTTGTCTTGTTGATTGACAACCAAGGCATTTAGCGAATGCATGGCCTGTTAGTAGCTGGTACAGCCATAAGGCTTAGCGGTAATTAAGTGTGTGTGTGTGTGTGTGTGTGTGTGTGTGTGTGTGTGTGTGTGTGTGTGTGTGTGTGTGTGTGTGTGTGTGTGTGTGTGTGTGTGTGTGTGTGTGTGTGTGTGTGTGTGTGTGTGTGTGTGTGTGTGTGTGTGTTGTAGCCCAAAGTCAGATGTCCTGCCTCACACAAGGATGGCAGAGGAGAAGCTCATCCAACGCTAACTGATGCAGACACTGTAAGTATAGTGTGAAGTGCTATACCATCACTAAAAGTATACTGTATAGTATTGCACACCACTCAATGATCTAGATAATACAGTAAGTGGTGTACAGCTATGGCTCTTAACATTTTTGTAGCATGTGACCTCTAAAATGCAGCAATGTCTACAACCCCCATCACAGAAATGCATATGCACAGTGGTGAACAATTCAACAAAAAATATATTTTCCCTTTTTAGACATGTTTCATTTGAGGAACAGAGCAGGTGTAGACCCATATAAAAATGGACAGTTGTGCATTTTCTGTACAACTTAATGACACAAATTCAAGAATAAAAAAAAGTAAGGTGGCTTTTTTTAGAATACGCATACCTAGCTAACAAGCCACTATTAGCTAAACACAAAAAAATATGTTGCCTATTTATGACTGGATCCATTCTCAGGTAGTTTTGTGTTTGTAAATACAATTGGCTGTTCACTCAGTATGGCAAAAGATGTGAGGGCCTTGAATGTGCTTTTCAGAGGGTGTGTTTGGTTACCTGAAAGCCACTCATACTTGTAGACAGTTACTTGCATTGAACAGCCAGCACATGGTCACAGGCACATTATAGCTATCTTAATGCCACTGAAATATACCGGAGCATTAATAAGGATGCCAAAATGTAAATGACTGTTAGCAGGTAGGAGGGTGCTGTTGACAGAAAGGTGTGACGAGTGAGACAGGTGAATGATTAGAAATGTGAATTGGTGAATTAATATATTTCTCTTCATTGTGTTTTTATGTGTTTCAGGTGTCTGAGAGGCCATTTCTTGTGAATCACATTGAAAACCCCTTCACTTTTCCCACAAACTCCTCCCATGCAGAAGCATTCTCCTCCCACAATGTAACCTACACCTCTCATAATGAAGAATACTCCCTCAGTTCTCCTGGAATTGGGATCATAGAGCTGGCAGGAGGGCAGAAGGACAAGGATAACAGTCTTTACGTAAGCATTTATCAAATCACTATACAGACTTAGTAAAAGCTTGTGATAGATGTTAGTTAACAGATTCAGTGTAGTAAAAGTTTGGACCAGTTTGCCAATACGATTGAAATAAAAAGGGGTTGTGGTCATATTCCACTTCTGATACAATGGATATGGTAGAGATTAGTCGGTGTTACCAGTGTTGCACAGTGTTCGGGCATACACTGATTACAACTTGCCCACCGCCCCCACCGCTTTTTTTTCTTTATAGAAGTATAACCCATTTAGTTATCAGCGCCCACGTTCATTAAATTAAAAAAAAACTCTACTTTGGAAAATATTAAGCGTGTTATCAATACTTAGTCAGACGACAGACTCTACAATTCTAAACTGATTCTAATCTGCTCCGTACAGCATCAGCATAGTTGCAACACAGAGTAGCAGGAAACTCACAGAACATTTTAAGTGATGCTACTCAGCCGATCAAATCGGTGCTTTCCAAAGCATTGAGACGCAAGTCAGTGAGTGAGATACACACACACACACACACACACACACACACACACACACACACACACACACACACACACACACACACACAGGGAAGAGATGAGAATGTCCTCACCGTGGCATCCCTAGTGGCAATTGATTATCTTTGTATATTTCACCAGTAGTAAATCTATGAATATTTACTTACAACTGCTTTTGTTTGAAATAATATGTTGCAGCTTTCACCATAACATAGATTTTATCTATTATCTAGACAAATAACTTGTGGTATGTGGCTTAAAAATTTATCAAAGCCTCTGTTACTCATAAAATCGGAGTGCTCCCTAGCATCTACATTCATTAGGAGAGGCCATTGGTGACCTTTTAGGAATGTTGTTTGAGTTCTGTACTACTGCTTTCCAGAGGAGTTTGAATAAATGCCAATATAAAATGTAATGGACTGTCTTTTCTGTCTTTCAGTCATCAGAGGTGGAAGGAAGGCTCTCAGCACTGGAAGCTCAACTAGAGAGTCTTCTATCTGGGCTAGACAGGCTAAGTATCCTGGAGAAACACCTGAAGGAACTTGATAGATGGAGAAACACAGAAAAGGTTGATACGACATTCTTTACTCTACTTCTTTAATATGTTATCCTATTTATTTAGAATTTTTCCTTTTTGGACAGACAGACAGCAAAGACGATCTAATAAAACATGAAATTGCAGTCCCCTTTTCTAATTATCATATCCTATTCCAGAATGAAGGAGAAGTCATCACCATATCCAGAGAGAGCTGGGAAAATCTGATGAGCAGAGTCCTATTATTGGAAACTAAACTAGAACTTAGCAATACACAGGTATGACAAGTGTACATGCTGTGACATTTTAATTTCATCTCCATTTAGAATGTAGTTATTGATTGTCTTGTTTAGCCTGTTTCCACCTGTTATTGTGTTGGTCCTCTACATAACTCAATTAGACATGTTCAGGCATCTTCACATGACAATGGCAGGTTGTAACAAATTGCCAATCAAAGCAAGAGCACTGTGTTGTATATACTATAAGATGAAAAACCTTTGATTCCACTGAGGAAATTAGGTTGCATTAGCTGAAGTAAAAAAATCTATAAGATATTGGTAAATAAAAAGTAAAAAGTTATTGTGGGATTATGTAAGTATACTGTATGCTGCCAACAATTTTAACACATGGTTTTAACAGTAAGATTAGCGTTCTGCTGTCCTATTATACTAAATATGAGCAATACAAATCATAATGATGAAAATGATGCCTGATGCTGCTCCCAATACAATAGAGCATTACTTGTGAGCAAAATGGGCATACTTTTTATATATACAATATTGTAGTAATGGGTGATATAGCCAAAAAATGAAATCTAAAGTTTTTTTTATGCTTGGGACAGGTGCGCATATAGTGTGGCTAGTGTGTGTCCCCCCTGCCCCCCATCACCTTCACAAACGGCCAAGACAATGGTTCAGAGCTGTTTGCACTGCTAGCTTAATGTTAGCTTAAAGGTGTTTCAGCAAAGGCAGTGGAGGGTGACAGAAAAGGGGATATGAATGAGTTGAGGTGATTTTAAATTTGCCACAGACACTATAACACTGATCAACACTGTAAACTACAAGCTTTCAAGGTGTAGTATTTCTACTACTGTTACTCTCAGTTGCACGCCCACATGCTTTGATACTCTATATTGTCCACACTGCTGACTGTTGATTTCTTTATTTATGTGTCGGAGGGTGTGGGTGGGGGTGGGGGGTGAACGTGACATTGCCTCATAGTTTGGGAGTGTCCAAGGGTTCGTCATAGATTTTTCACATTTAAAGAGTACGGTCTAGACCTGCTCTATATACAAAGTGCCCTGAGATAACTTCTGTTATGATTTGGCACTATATAAATAATTGAATTAAATAGATTTCTTTGGGGGTCTAGAAGACAGAATTACTGGATTTTCTCTGGAAAAAAGGAAAATAACTTTTGTTGTAATTAACACTATAAAATGGGACCAGGATCCGTCACAGTAAAGTGACTGTCAATTCCATTTACTAACTCAAAAAATTGTTAAGTTACTCTTTAAGTCAGCTTCATGCTGATGTATTAGGAATGTGACTGTTAAGTTTCATCAAACAAACCATTAATCCAGGTCGCAGTGACAGTAAGGTAAGTGATTTTGGAGGGAAGTCATTTTTGACGCTTGCATCTGTGATCATGTTCTTTCTGTCACGACCCAAAGCTCATGACCAGAGGAGATGGTTGGATTGTGAACTGATAAATCAAGAATTTCAGTCTCATGCTCCAGTTTACCCTCAGTCAAGAACAGGGGAATCGTGAAGGAATGTCACTGCACTTACCAGGCTATCCAACAGTAAATTCTGTCCATGGTTAGAAAGTCTTTAATAAGTTACTAAGTCTTCCAGCTCAATGTCTGATGCTTCAAAGGTGAGACAGAGCAAACAACTCACCTCCCTGTCACTATGGATAAACAAATCTATGATCAATATGATCAATGATTATGGTCATTATTTTTTTTGTTGATGTAGATTTCGGTGTGCTGGGTTGCATTATAATGTAAAATGTTGTTGACAGTGTTATTTTGTCCACTTTGTGTAGGTTGCCTCTATGCCAAATGCTTGGTTAACAAGACACATTAAGCTTTGGCTATATTTTATCTAGCTGATGCTCCAATGACATCAGACTTTTCGTGACCTTGTTATCTGTTATAAGTCAGAGTCAGACTGACAAACAAAATTACAAAGCGAGCAATGTTTTAGGTTTGATTCCTTTCACACAGGGGATTTTTAGTCATTGATCTTATTACAACATCCATCCTGCTTGATAATACCAGCGGCATTTGGCCCGCCAACCTTTAATCTTATGAATGTTTCTTGATCTTGCAGAGAAGGTGGTGGTGTAGCTGCTATATTTAACATTATATTATATATTTAATATATGTTTTGCACTTGTCAGAGAACATAATTGGGAATTAATTTTATGATTTGTGTGTGTTTGTGTATGTCTGAAATTTGTAGGCTGAATAGCTCCTCCAGTCTGAATCCTCCTGAACACTGAATCCTCCACAACACCCTGGAAATAATGATAAATGATCATCATCTTAGTTTGGGTTTAATGCAATGTCACACCACAATTCTGGCAAACTTTTCTGTCTTCTTGGCTTTGTTAATGTGCCTTATTAAACCTAATTATCACCATTATGTACCTATCAGCTTGCTTTGTTTTCTAACAAGCTACTTGTACTTTTAGACAGACTGGGGAACTGAATATTGTCACCATGAAAATTGATGTCCAGGGATAAAGGCCCCAGCTGACGAGAGTACAGTAGATGATTTTCACTGTTAGCCCTCCAAAATTAAATGCTTTGTTTTTAAAACTGCAGGTGCTTGTGTGAATGTTTCTTTTTTCATTTATTAACATAATATGGTTGTGATCATATTCCTTCTTTTCCCTGTTTTCTTCTACCAAAATTAAAAGTTGTAAACATTCGGTTTAAGAAAATGTATAGTATATAGTAATCTTAACTGATCAAAGAGATATGGAGAGAGTATGTGTTAAAACTTTCACAGTACACACAATAGCTACACCTCAACATGTACCCCTTTATTGATTCCATCAGATACCACAGTAGCCAAAAATTAATTCAATGAAATGCATGTTGTAATAAATTGTAACTTAATTCTCACAGGTTAAGCCCTGAATTTGAATTCTTTTTGCCTTTTGATGTGCCTACTGGGCCCAGGCCCAAGGGCTCTGGGGGCCCCTAAGCCAGAGCCTCTGTGTGAAGTCGCTGTTATTAACTTTGCATTTTTTGTCGCATAGTCAAAGGACTTAGTCATTCATGTCAATAACAGAGCCCCAAAAGTCCTGCTGAAAAACTGAAGGAGTTGCCAAAACATCCACTTTGAAGATACATTTCAAGTGAGTTAACTCTGGGGAGAAATCCAAAAAGCAAGTGCAAAACAGCATTTGAAGCTCTGTCTATACAACTGCATGGCCATACAGTAGCCTAGATGGCCATTCCAAGGGCAGGGCAGGATATTTGGAACTGCTTGTCTACTGACAAAAAATAATTGATGTAAATATCCTTTTTTAGAAATGGTAAATATGTTCGTGTTTTCTGCATTTTGACATCAAATCAAGGAACAAAGGGGGCCGTTAAAGGAGACTGAGCTCTGCCATTAAAAAACATAAATGTGTCATCATTTCTAAACTCAAAGCTGTCAGATAATTGATGCTTCTGAGGTCATCGTGTGATCCCAACTGAAGTGACCATAATGAAATGACAGAAATTTCAATTCAATTGTATTTATATAGCACCAAATAAAAACAGAAGTTATCTCAGGGCTCTTTTCATATAGAGCAGGTAATCTGCCTCAACCGGTGAAAAAGGAACACAGTTGGGTGGGCAGATTGATATGGCCAAATCAAGGGTGGAGTGTTATGAGACAGTATCAGAGCAAAGTACTTAGTACAGACTTTGTCACAGCCAGCACTACCAATTAAGCAACATAAGCAGTTGCTTAGGCCCCCCTGGTCTCTGGATTCCCCCTAGAAAAGATTTTTTTAATGAACACGAGAAATAAAAATTTAGCTTCCCAAACAAAAACTGACATTTCATGCCATTGTTGCCAACAAATAGTGACAAAATAATAAGCTCAGAGACTGGGAAAAAACTGATAATTTAGGTAGGCTAATTAAATAATTTCCCCCTACGAAACAAGCACTCCCAGGATTGTGTGGTTAAAAAAAAAAATATATATCACATTCTTCCACAGTTTGCATCATATCTTTTTGGTCATGTCATATCATATTGGTGCTGCCTTTAAATGCTCTTTAAAATATTATGCATG
This sequence comes from Macquaria ambigua, assembly GCA_008360985.2. Taxonomy (NCBI): domain Eukaryota; kingdom Metazoa; phylum Chordata; class Actinopteri; order Centrarchiformes; family Percichthyidae; genus Macquaria; species Macquaria ambigua. Next base: position 48,097 of record VMKM01001767.1, on the reverse strand, counting down.
CCAGATTACCTGCATTGATTTTTTTTATTATTATGTTAACATTTTTTGTGGTGTATCACTTGACTGTGTGCTCCTAGTAGACACTGGTAAACAAAGCAACGCTCCTCATTGACCACAAATGAGAAGATGCAGGTACAACAGATATATGAATTGTGCAAAATGGTCTTCAACTAACTCTCAGGACAATACCCCAGGTATTTTTTGTATTGAACATGTCGCAGAGGACTGACAAAGCCATAGCAGATTGACCTTTGTGCCTTTTGACCTCCTGAAGGGCTTAGGTAGAGCAGCTTTGGCTGACCCAGTTTCACCACCAAAATGCTTGTTGGGAGAGGCTCTGGCTCCAGTGCAGCATCCAGATTGAGAAAGCTTGAAAGCTTCCACTCCCATATGACAGATATCACCCATCTGTGAGTGACAGCAGGGGATTGTGGGGAGTAGGGGTAGGTGGGTGAGGGGATTATGGTGCATAGAAAGGAAGAGGGAGACAGTGAGGCATGAGTGTCAGCATCACCTGAGCATGAGTTTGTGGGAAATCGTGTACATGATAAGCTTCATATTCGAGGGGTTAAATTTGCAACTGCTTGTCTACTGACAAAAAAATAATTGATGTAAATATCCTTTTTTAGAAATGGTAAATATGTTCGTGTTTTCTGCATTTTGACATCAAATCAAGGAACAAAGGGGGCCGTTAAAGGAGACTGAGCTCTGCCATTAAAAAACATAAATGTGTCATCATTTCTAAACTCAAAGCTGTCAGATAATTGATGCTTCTGAGGTCATCGTGTGATCCCAACTGAAGTGACCATAATGAAACGACAGAAATTTCAATTCAATTGTATTTATATAGCACCAAATAAAAACAGAAGTTATCTCAGGGCTCTTTTCATATAGAGCAGGTAATCTGCCTCAACCGGTGAAAAAGGAACACAGTTGGGTGGGCAGATTGATATGGCCAAATCAAGGGTGGAGTGTTATGAGACAGTATCAGAGCAAAGTACTTAGTACAGGCTTTGTCACAGCCAGCACTACCCATTAAGCAACATAAGCAGTTGCTTAGGCCCCCCTGGTCTCTGGATTCCCCCTAGAAAAGATTTTTTTAATGAACACGAGAAATAAAAATTTAGCTTCCCAAACAAAAACTGACATTTCATGCCATTGTTGCCAACAAATAGTGACAAAATAATAAGCTCAGAGACTGGGAAAAAACTGATAATTTAGGTAGGCTAATTAAATAATTTCCCCCTACGAAACAAGCACTCCCAGGATTCTGTGGTTAAAAAAAAAAAAAAAATATTACATTCTTCCACAGTTTGCATCATATCTTTTTGGTCATGTCATATCCTTTCTACATTTGGACATCTTATCTGTACATTATGTAATTAAACTAGGGCTGGGTGATAAAACAACAGCGATAATTATCGCGATATAAATTTCCTCAATATAAATATAACAAATGTTTGATATAAATAAACCACCCATACACCAGGAGAAGATGATGAAGAAGAGCCAATCAGAAGCCAGGAATAAAAGAGCCAATCAGAAGCCAGGAATAAAAGAGCCTGTTGTGTATGTGACCTATTACACAACTATGTTATTAATAAAAACACTGGAGAAGGGACTAACTTTTATGGTTGTTTATTGCTTGCATCCAAACTTAACACACAACACATACAGATCAATACACACATGCATCGACGTGTAACTAAACATAAAGTAGTCCCTCATTATATTGTAGGCTATACGGTACACTCCTCCCCTTTTATTTTAAAAGGGTATCAACACTGGGGCACTACTAAACAAATACGTTTACCCTTAACATATAAATGCCTACCATTTGTTCACTTAGTAACTTAACATCAAATTATAACAAGCCTTTTTTTTTTTTTTTTTTTAACTTTTGGTCCAAGACCATTTAAAACTCAAGTCTCTGGGGAGGTCTTCTGGGTAACGTCTGTCCTGAGACGTTTGCCTACATACATCAGGTGGGTCATCAGCACTGATGACAGTCTTGTCTGTAGAAGAGGCTGATGTGGTCACATCAGGAGTGTTTGTTTCTATGTCAGGTGAGTCCAGGCAAGGTCTTGTGTCTTTCACTGGAGCATCCAGGATTTGGTCCACATGACATCTCCATACGTTCTCTCCCACCTCCACTGTATATCAGTGGCCCATCTATGGTGGAAATAGTACCTGGCTGCCACTTTTCAGTCCAGTAATCACGTGCAAGAACTGACTTTTCCACACTGAAGCTCCGTGTTGACTTAGTGTTCAAGTGTTTGAATTGTCTGTTCTCCACATTACGGCGTACATCTGGTTTGAGAAGATCCATGCGGGACCTCAGATTCCTGTTCAGAAACATCATCGCTGGAGTCTGATTAGTGGTTGCATGTACTGCATTACGATAGGATGCAGTACCAAGGAGGAAGTTGTTTATCTTGTGTTGCAGTGGTTGATTTTTGCTGTCCATTGCTTTAAATGGCTTTCTTGAATGTCTGCACAAATCTTTCTGCCAAGCCATTTGTGGATGGATGGTAAGGGGCAGATGTAAAGTGCTTGATTCCATTGTTCTTCACAAAACAGAGACAATTGTCATCCGTTGTCTGTGCAGATTTGTTCTGGTATGGCATTCCTGGCAAACATGGTCCTCAGAACTGTAATGGTCTTTTCCGATGTAGTTGTCTTCATTTTGATGACCTCTGGCCATTTGGAATGTGCATCGATGGTGATTAAAAAGAGTCCATGGTCCATGAATGGTCCAGCAAAGTCGATGTGCACTCGTTGCCATGGTGATGAGGGCCACTCCCATTGATGGAGAGGGGCTTTTGACGGTGAGTTCTGGATCTTTTGACATCCAGAGCAGTTCTTGGTCAAGTCCTCCATCTGTTTATCGATTCCTGGCCACCACATAGGCAAGGGCAAGACTTTTCATCTTCATGATACCCAGGTGCCCTTTGTGCAGTTCCTCCAGCACTCTGGTGCATAGCTTGGGCGGGATCACAACTCGTGAACCACACATTAGTGTTCCCCAACACACCGACAACTGCTCCTTCCTTGCTGAGAAAGCTGGAAACAGTGCGTTACCATGCGCTGGCAAACCCTTTACTGTGATGTCATACACTTTTGACAACACAGGGTCATTGCGTGTTTCTCTTTCAATGAGGCTGTTTGTCACTGGTAAATGTTCAACTATTGTGTGAAATACCTCTGCTGAATCCATTTTTGTAGTTATCTGTGAAGTCGGCAGTGGCAAACGTGACAAACCATCTGCATTGCCATGTTGCGTGGTCCCCTTGTGTTCAATGTCATACATGTGACCTCCTAAGAAAAGAGACCATCGCTGCAGCCTTTGTGCGGTCATCACTGGAACGCCATTTCTTGGGTTGAAGATTGATATGAGAGGCTGATGGTCAGTCAACAGGGTAAACATTTGATCATACAGGTAGTGACTCCCCACACAAGGCTTAGAGCCTCCCTGTCAATCAGGAGGCCGGCGACGAGGAAGGAGCCGCTCTGGAGGACAAGCAGGATGCCGGCGACGAGGCTGCTGCTCGACAGGAACAGGACTTGGAGGTTGCGGCGGCCGCTGGACGGGCACAGGAACAGGAGGCTGCGGCTGCCGCTGGACGGGCACAGGAACAGGAGGCTGCGGTGGCAGCTGGACGGGCACTGGAGGCTGAGGCTGTGGCGGCAGCTGGACGGGCACTGGAGGCTGAGGCTGTGGCGGCAGCTGGACGGGCACTGGTGTTGGTTGGACTGCCAACTCGGAACCAAGAACAGACGTCGGCCGGTTCACCAACCGGGTCCGTGGAGCAGGAGTCGGCCGGACTCAGGAACTGGCGTTGGCTGAACCGCCAACTCGGGAACAGGAACTGATGTTGGCTGGTTCGCCAACCGAGTCCGGGGAGCAGGACCACCGACTCAGGAACTGGATCAGGCGTTGGCTGAACCGTTGATTCAGGAACAGGAACTGATGTCGGCCGGTTCGCCAACTGGGTCCGGGGAGCAGGAGTTGGCCGGACCACCAACTCAGGAACAGAATCAGGGAGCCGCTGTAGCTCAGCAGAGACCGGTACAGGACAGACCGATACAGAGTAGACCGCCGACTGGGAACCAGGAGCAGAATTTGGCCGGGCCTCCAACGGTGAAACAGGATCAGAAGCTGGCCGGGCCACTGACAGGAAACCAGAAACAGAAGTCGGCCGGACTGCCAACGGGGAAACAGGATCAAAAGCTGGCCGGACCGCCAACAGGAAACCAGAAACAGAGTAGTCTGTAGTGTTGGGCAGCTGAGACTCTGTGGAATACCCCAGGAACCTAAAAAAGGCATACATCGGGGTACCTGGCTACGGAGGCACAAACTGGCGGTGGCGACAGTCCGCTGGGTCCAAGTCTGGTCGGTTCATTCTGTCAAGGTTAGCCATCTAGGCAGCAGGGAGAGGACCCAAATGCAGACGGGAAAGGCAGACTGGTGCAGATGAATGAGGTTTGAAGAAAAAAAAAAACATTTACATGCAGGCAACACGGACACCAGGAACTCTGGGAAACAGGGAAACCGACACACAGATAGAGACAACTAACAGTGAACCGACAAGGAACAAAGGAACAGGACAGGTATATAAAGGGGAGGAGACAACGAGGGAAGCAGACACAGGTGAGGAACTAGGCACGGGTGAAAACAATCAAAACTGGCGGGAAAAGAAACAAGACAGGAAATTAAAGGCACACAAGAAAACAAGAACTGGGATTTCTAAATAAAACAGGAAATAAGAGCAACAACACACAGTCCACACAAGAGTCCTTGGGATCATGACACAGCCATTGGTGAACTGTCCGTGGGCTTCAAGAGATTTATAATTTCTGAACTGTTCACAGTTATACGCAGTTATACCGTAAAACAAGATAGTTGGTAATATCCAAGTACGAGGTTGGAGGCAGCAATTCGGGCTCAGCACTCATCTTTTTGCTGACAGGTCGTATGGATCAATGTTGTTAATAGATGACAATTTAGCCAAATAACGGTCCCTGGCATCCTTGCTGAGTTTGTCTCGGTATGGTATTCTCTCCGTTTGCTTCTGCTTCTCCAGCTTGACAATTTAATGGTTGGATAACTTAAAACTAAAAGTCTTGTACTGTACTGTTGTTTACTTTACCATTGTTTACTGTTCCACTCACTGTAGGTATACATTCAAAATGGCGCCTCGGTGACGTCACAGATCATACTCACACGTAACTGACAAAGACAGATTGAGTTCATTTGACCTTATTGGTATGACCATATTGAGATGCAGTAAAGTTATTTCGAAAGCACTATGAATACTAACAACAACCCACAAGACGTTCACGAGACGTTCCCTCTCTCTATTATTGTGGACATCTTCTGATTCCATTTCCAAAGTTGTTGAATTCAAATTTTGACGTTGTGTGTTCTGCACCACGGAGACACATTAACGTTAGCAGGGTTAGAAAATGTCTTAAAATGCTTCTATTATCTATGGTTGAGAATCTCAACAGCAACGTCTCAGTTAAGTGGCATTATTGGTCAAAATGCTATAACGTTACTTATCGACTGAGAGGAGAGGAGCGGACCTTTTAATTTTGGTGAACTTAGCTGTTGTTAACTGTGTTAAAACTAATATAAAATTAGTAGAAATGTGTCTAGAACTGCTAAGGTGACACAGAAGTAAGGTCACTCAACTTCAGTAGTTTGGAGATATTTTGGCTATTTACAATCCGACGAAAAAAACAGAGCAGACTGTGCTGAAGACACGTGCCAGCTAAGACGGGCAACACCACAAACCTGTTTTATGATTTGACACAATATCACCCATTAGAACCATAGACTGTATATAAAGATGGACGACGCATCTCCACTTCCTCCTATTGTACAAAAATGAAGCCAAATATCGCAGATACAGGAGCTGCCATCTTTCGCTGGTGACATCATTTGGAGCCAGAGTCTGCGCAGTAGTGATCCACGGTGGAGCTGCGGTATCAAGTTCCCGCCTATACAGCCACCTGAGCCAATCGCAAGCACACTCACAGTTGTCAATCATGACGTTTTTATAACATCAAATAACTAATTAAAAACAAACTTATCAGAAAAACGAACACTTGAACACACATCAGCGTGATAAGAACTACCTAAAATGACGGAAACCATCTTTGAGAAAAATGTATTTGACATGTACTTTGACTTTTCAGTTTGGCCCATGTCCCATCCATTAACATGGAGGAGACGGGGCTTATGACCTATGCTGCAGCCAGCCACCAGGGGTGATCGAGATGTTTTGGCTTCACTTTTGAGGGGCTGTCACGTCGTCCATCTTTATATATAGTCTATGATTAGAACACACAGATACTAAGAAATTACGGTACCTCAGATTTGTGAAATGTTCCACTGTTTGTCATGTACTGACAATAAAGAATAGTTTAAAACCACAATTAACCACCTGGTTTCTTCAACTTTCACTCAGGAGCGAAAATCAGCTCAATCAATTTTGAACTTGAAATAAATAATGATTTGACATTTATCGTGATAATTATCGACTGATATGAAAAAAAAATTTCATGATAACATTTTTGGCCATATGCCCCAGCTCTAGTTTAAACGAAAATTACAATATACACTACATAAGTTGGTTCAGTGCCATGTGAAATGGCAACACGTTACAATAAGGGGGGCCCCAAACCAAATCCTGCTTAGGGCCCCCAAAAGTCTAGGGCTTGGGCTTTGTGTAAACATGCCCAGGTTTTGAGATATCTGTCTCTGAAATTTGACCCACTACACCAATAAAATCGTAGGTGATCACAGCAGTGAAAAATTACATTAAAAATCCAAAATGACCCATATGACCTTTTCAAAAACTATTCATATTAGTGTGTTCTGATCTGCCACCTCTGTGGTTAAAGTTTTAAGTTTAGCTTACTAAATCAACTTGGTTAAGTTTAAGCAAAGATTGTGGACATTGTTAAAAGAGACAGTTAACTGTCTAGGAGGTGGGATGTGAACTGTGAAAATCAAAGTGCTGAGACCAGCACAGGACCATTTCTTAATGCAAATTTTACTTGAAAATACTTTATTTTGTGTAGTTTATTTTGTGATAAAATATCTATATTTCTGAAAGTGACACAAACAGTAGCTTAAAATTAGGATTTATGGACCGTTCTCACGTGTAACTAATATTAATCAACCATGTCTGCATTGAATTTAGTTGAGCCAGATTCAGGGCTCAAGTATTGTGTCTGCTGCCACAATTGTTAATGTTATTAATTGCACCTGAGGTTTTCCCTACTATGACAAGTCAAAATGTCCACTATGAGAAAGCTTGATAAATAAGCAAGCAGCTCTCAAAAAGGACAGAGCGTGGAAGGTGTAATCCCTATTTGGACATTAAAGGACTACACTTAGCTTTGGTTTCAGACCTCGACCTGTATTTAGCAGCAGTATTCAAAGATGTTACCCTTTCCACCCTGCTAGTTCTGACAAGACTGCTGTCATTTCACTCATGGATGAGCACAGAAATAAATACAAATATACACTTGCATATCTATGTGGATGAATCATGAAAGTTAAAATATTTTCTCACATCTTCTGTCAGACTTGTTTAAAGAAATGGCAAGAATTTCCTTGCCAGCAAAACCATAAAGTCACTCTCTGTTACAGGGGCAGGGAGAGGGCCAGGAGGTGCACAGACTTCATTGCGAATCCCTTCGGATTCTGAAGAAAATCCTTGGGCAAAAAAGAGTGGCCAACTTGCTTGCACTCAAGAGGAGGTCGACAAGTACCTCATCTACACCTACAGTGACAGAGCAAGGGAGGACCTTGGGTCATGCAGTGCCTTGATAACCCCACCAGAACCCTCCTTGCAGGTTAACATTAAGGAGCCCACCCTGAAAGAGGTCGAGGAGGTTGTCAGAACTAGCTCGGCATCTGGCCCTAGTGGAGTGCCATATGCTGTTACAAGACGTGTCCCAGACTTCATGCTTCTCTGTGAAGCATTAAGTCACACAACACAATAATACCCCAAATAATTCATATACATCATGCCAAATATTCTGTCTGTCTTGTTGACAAAATCTTTTTATTGGTTGAATTCATGATTTTCACACACTGAAATTCCTGTCCATCACATGTTATCTAACAACAGTAATGTATGGTAGCCTACAATAAAATGTGTTTTCATTTTTGCAGCCTGTTACCATATTTTCTTTTGATTAAAGAAGTTGCGTCCTGTATTGCACCCATGCTCAAAATAATGCCACTACTGTAAATATTGAGACTTTGAATTTAAGCAGCAAAACTGAAAAAATACCTGATAATAAACTTGACAGGACAGAAAAAAACTATTTTTGTATTTTTGACTTTCCAGAGTAAACTTTGGACTTTCACTTAGGCCTAGGCCTACAGTAAAATAAAAACGTCCATACAGCTCTGATAGAGCTCAGGACTCAATGGACGGCCGCTATGTTAAATTAGATTTTAGCCTATAAACTTGGAATCTGTGTGTTACAGCTTATTTGTCTGACGTGTAGAAAAGTAGCCTACAGAAGGTCAAATACCTTTAGATGCCGACCGATCCTGTCGCAGTCTCGGGGATAATGAATAATTATGAATGATTAATGCAGTTACCCCTGCTGTGCCACGTGCGTAAATGCGCACAGCACCTCTCTCACTCTGGAGAGCCACATATCGATCCTGCTGTTGTGTGATGGCTACAGATAGCCCATTTACTGCAATAGGCCTACACTCAGAGGAAAGAATCCTACAAACAGCTGTAAGCTGTAATGTTTATGGACCAATATAAGAACATATGAATGGTGATTTGTATCCAATAGATGTCGGTAATGGGAGGATAACAGAAGATTCAGCGACATTTGCCCCCGAGTAGGCCTGTCAGGCAGTCTGAACCTACTTTCTCACACAGTCTGTCTAAAACTCTCTAACATACTCTACTCTACTTACGTAAGAAGTTAAGGTTAGACTTATTATGGTCATGGTTGTGATTGGACACCTTCACAGTCTTTGAGTCAAGGAATCGAACTTTGTCCTTGAAGGCAAAAATCGGGGCTAAAAAGACACCAATACAAGCGCGGATGATTTCTTCCTGCTTCATGTTGACGTAGTTTGGCGTGTCATAGTTTTTTGCCGCGGATTACTTTCACATCCAGCAAATACATCCACAGTCCAGAGCAAAGCAGCAAAACCTCGAGTAACTCCAGTATTTGAAAGACTATGGAAGAAATTCAGCCACCGAGGCCTCTAAACGGGTAAGTACTTGACTTTCTTTTTGTCTGCATTCGACATGAGAGGCACAAACATCCACCAAGAAGAAAGTTAGGCTATGAGACGGACAGACACGCTGGTGGAGTATTGTGTGTCAACACCCTGTTGTTTTCCCCCAGTGTTTGTTAAGTTGTTTTGTCTATTTTCCGTTCACTAATTTAGTTTCTCATTTTAAAACACTAGCCTAAGGGAATCTGTACCGTTAATTATTCGGTCACCCTCTTTGTTACATTTATCATGAAGTCATAAAGACAAGCGTTCTCTCCTACTCAGCCCCTTCATGCCCTAATCTACATTCCGCTAACTTTAGTTTAATGACACGTGTGTGTTTTTGTGTGTGTGTGAATGAGATTTATGTCCTGACAGTATACGTTTTGGCAGTGGTGGAAGAGGAATTTGGCTCCTTTACTGAGAAAAGTAGCAATACCAATGTATAAAAATACCCCTTCTGGCTCCTACATTTAAAACTTGTAAGGTTTTAAATGTAGGACTGTCCTACCTGTTACTATCAGCAAAATGTACATAAAATATTAGAAGTACTGTATTGTGCAGAAAAATGGTCCCTGTGGGTGTTATATTAGGCTGTATATCATACTGTGTTATTCAGTTATTTATTGTATGCATTATTGGGTAAGGTGCATTTTAATGTTGGCGATAGCCAAAGTGGAGCCAAAATAACTATGCTATTTTGAAATTTAATCTATTACAAAGCATTATATGTGCTGATCAAATGTTTTGTATGTTAAATCTAAAATGTTGTGGAGATAAGGTATATAGTAGCTATAAATGGAAATACAGTACAAGTACCTCAAAATTGTTACTCAATACTTGAGTAAATGTCATTAGTTACATTCCACCACTGCTGTAGGTCACAGTACACTTTTGATAAATAAGCAAGCATATAATGGGTGCTAGTGCTGAAACATCAATTATGTGATTAGTTGGTTGACAGCTTTCATTGATGACAATTTTGATAATCAAGTAGGTAAATAAAAATGCAAAAGCAGCAACTTGCTGGTTACAACTTTTCATAATTAAGGATGTATTGCTTTTCTGTTGTTGTTTTTTTAAATTAAACTACAGCTGTTCCCCTGGTGCTTGTGAGAGAGGCAGACTGTAATGTTCAAGGTTTTACTGAAGAGTATGCACATTAGGCTTCTTCTCAAAAGATGATGAAAATGTGCGATTTTGGAGTGACTGTGTTTATGATAATCTTGTTCAAAATCATTACCAATTTATGTATGTATGTATGTATGTATGTATGTACAAATCATGTAATACAAGTTGAATTTAAACATGGGAACCTGGATAGGTGTGGAAACCAGAAATGAGATGTGATTTCAGTAAATGAAATTAAATGAAGTCAAAAATTGCTTTAAGGGTTGATTTTCGTCTTAGATCACAACATTTTACATTCAATTCAGTTTTATTTATATAGCGCCATATCATAACAAATTTATCTCAGGGCCTTTTTTCGTATAGAGCAGGTCTAGACCGACTCTTTATATATACATTATATATGTACATTGTCTCTGTCTTTTTGTGTGTTTCTCTGTAGCGGCACAACCAGGAAGAGAGAAGACTACCTGGAATGGCCAGACTACTTTATGGCTGTAGCCTTTCTGTCAGCCCAAAGGAGTAAAGACCCAAGCTCACAGGTGTGTGTGTTTGCAATCCATGTGTATTAGGGCTGTAACAATTAGATACTTCACAAAGATATAAAGTATATAATCCAACTTAAATATATACGGGTGCCTATAGTTGTTGTGGGTCCTAAAGGTACTAAACATACAGTAATTGTCCTTGACATTTGTTTTCCTTACTTCTAAGGTACATGAAGTTTATGTTGTCCAGTAAGTTTTTCCAGGCCTCAACTGTACAGCAATGAATATTGAGTCTTCCAGTTTGACTATGTTCTGCACGTTATGTATGCAAAGTGATGACATGCAGATCCCAGGTGTAAAACCCGCAAATAACAGTGTCTGTTGTATTATTTACTGATTGAGATGAGAATCGTCAACAAGGAGATACAGACAAGTAGAACGACGAAGCTTTAGGGGTCCGTGTGATAGACCTGCAGAGGGTTAGCCCTAACCCTAACCCTGTTGTGTTGGGGTTCAACCATGTAGTATCCTAATCTGGTTTCACATTGAAACCCCATAACTCCCAATTGCATAATGGCATAACTGGAAGAAGTTTTTATTGCATTCAGTAGGTTAGTTGTGCAGCACAGGGGAGAGGCCCAGCAAGGCCTATAAGCTCCAAAACAGTCATTATTTCAAATAAACAAAATAGGAAGATGCTGTTAGAGCAAACCTAGTTCTTAAATCTTTAAACAAACACAGACCAGCACTTTGAGAAAGACCTTTGCCTATACATATAGTTTGAGAACCATTGCTTTAGAGTGTGTGAGATATTACTGCATTTGACCTCGATTATTTCATAACTGGACTATTTGATATTTTTTTAAATGTGCAGCTAGAGTAAACTGTGGAACCTCTCTCCCTCTCTGCAGGTGGGGGCGTGTATAGTGAACCAGGAGAATAAGATAGTTGGCATCGGTTACAATGGTATGCCCAATGGTTGTGATGATGACGTGCTACCGTGGTCCCGCTCTGCTGATGACAAACTTGACACTAAATACCCTTATGGTGAGCATGCATGTGCACACACACTCCTTGCTTTTTCCTTGCTTTAATTTTGGACAGTCTGTAATCATTTTGGTTTTAATTTTTTTTTTAAATCACACAGTTTGGTTGAAGAAAATGTGGACGTACAACAAAGTAACAAAGTGTTCCTGGTTTCATGCACCATAGCACAGAACTCCATTCAACTGAAATTTTGTGGGAGTATTTCTGGACTTAATCTAATTTTAAAGACATTTACAGAAAAGACTGTAATTCATTAGTTGTCCATACTATACTGCTGAGTTTTCTTCATGTCTCAAGTTCTAAACTTTGGCCTGTAGAGGACGGTAGAGGATAAATAATGAAGAAATCTTAGTCTTTCTCCATTAATAAGATGTGCTCACATTCTGTTATCTTTCTCTGTTTCTCTTCTTTCTCTCTTCCCTTCTCTCTTAGTGCTCAATTTAGTGATAGAGGGCAAATAACTAATCTACATCTTTTTCCACTTAAAGAGCTCCTTCTCTCCAGTTCTTTCTCCTTGATTTTCTGACTTTTATTGTCATTAATCACAAAATATTTCTGCATAATAACTGAAACTTAAACAAGAAAAAAACATTTAAAGCCCTAATAGCGACCCATAGATGCTGCAGTGATTTTACAAAACAGAATTGTGAAGCCTGCCGGAAGTCTTTATTTATTTCCAAAATTATAAACATAACTTAAAATTGTATCATGGCAGCCATTTTACAATGCAGTAAGAAAACATTATTACTTAGAAACTAATTATGTTGGGTAAGTTAATTTCAAATAATATACTATAGAAATATTAGTTACTATATACAAAGATAGTATTTTGGTGTGAAAAAATTATTTTTTAATAGTAAAATTTAGTAGTAGTAGTAGTAGTAGTAGTAGTAGTAGTAGTAGTAGTAAAGTATCCTGTATCATAAATACATGCCTGGCATTTGTAACAAACCAAACTGCTGGAAAATCAGTGAAAATTCAGGGAGCTGAATGATGATTTTTACCTGTATCTTCCCTGTATCAATATGGTGGCCGCGTTGATGGATCACTGTAATCAACAAAGCAGCGGCCAATGCAGTATCTACATGTATATATCTGATCACTGACCACCTCTGTAGCTCACTCCTCATTTCTGCTTGATGATTGTAATGTGGTGTAAATATTGTAATTTTATATCATGTTGCATGTATGAGAATGTCACTATTTATTATGTGCTCAATTTAACTAATGTACTTTTGCTAATGATGATATTTTATGACCTTTTTAAGTAGAAAAGCCTAACCAGGGACAGGGGTTGCAAATTAGCCTTGGCTAGAAATCCTCTATGCAATACGTCGGTAACATGTTTTTTGTAACTTGTTGCAATGTTTTCTTGCATTATCCCTGAGAAATAAACAAACAAATAAATAAATGCTAGCGGCTCAAGGCTACATTAGCTGCTACTAGCATAACACACCTGAATCTTCAGAGCAGTCAAGTTGCATTATGGGTAATGTAGACGCCAGGTTTTGAATAAAAAAAAAGACGACATCTCTGCATCAATTTTGATCCTTTTTTTTTTTTTTTTTAAACTCCATCGTGGGTCAGACGGTGTTATAGAAAATTGTTGTGCAGCAGTTGCAGTACCTAGCAGGAAGAGTGCAAATATATAAAGTGCATATTAGGCTTGTGCCGATTGGCGATTGGATCGTGTATCAGTGATTGAAGCGATGATCGCCGATTGGTTTTTCCTACGCCGATATTAAGGCAATTTTAACTAACTCCTTATCAGAACTAAGATGTTATAAAAATCTCTAGAATCTGCGCTCTACTGTGCATTTAGAGATGTTTCTGATGGAGAGGCATGTCTGCCTGCTGAGCCCCGTTAATCAGCATGAGTGATGAGGGAATTTTAAATCCTTAATTACAAATCAGTTAGACACGTGTGCAATGCGCCGGTCTGCCGGCTTTTCAGGCTTTTTTTGTAGCTGGATATAATTTGTCCTAAAATATGAACTTATTTGAGTAAGTTTTAAGGGTTGTGTCATACAGACACTGCTGTTCCTCAAACAAATTGATTGTCTCTTTCCTCCATCCAAAACTCTGCCATTTGTACCAGCTGACAGTTTGTAACTAACTTGACCAGCTGACTTCACTACAAGCTGATTGGCTGTTGAAACAGGCGATGTACCTTACGTTCTAAAATCAGCCACTGGCGACTTGACAAGCTGAGTGGCAGACGATCCCATCAGGCGCCATGAGTTGAGCTGAGACGGGCCAGTTTACACTGCTGCAACTTTTCCCTGCCGTTCTAAAACGGTTTTATCGCAAATCTTTGGTCTGAACAGGCCAGCACTGGCGTGCTGTGACATAAGTCTTACCCCCTTACCCCCTCCTACTCCTTCCACTCCCTGGCCTATCACGTAACCACAAGTAACCACAATTGGACGAAAGAGAAACGATTGTCCAACACTAGTGCAATTATGAAATATTAAAATGTCAATAAGGTGCAAATCCAAAATGTACACAATGCCAGAAAAAATAAACAGGTTAATGGTAAGAATCATTAAAATATAACCTGGTAACGGTAAGGTGCAAATCCAAAATACACACAATGCCAAAAATATAAAAAGGAATAAAAATAAACAGGAGATATGTATGAGAAGTGGCATTTAGCTATGAATGTACAATATCAAATCTGGTGATTTGGAATCTTCATGATTGTCCATGGTATTGCACATTATGTCCCGTAAATCAGAAAGTTGTGATGATAGTAATCCACAGAGAGACAGTAATCCAGAGAGAAAGAGAGAGATTAAATGAACAGAGCTGAAATGGAGGCTGGAGCCGCTTCAGCACCCCATTCCAGGAATAAAGGATTTCCTGTGGCGTTCTGTGGTGCATTGTGGTGGTAACAGTCTGTGGCTGAATGTGGTCCTGAGTGTGACCAGCACATCGTGGAGAGGGTGAGAGTCATTGTCAATGATGCTCCACAGTTTGTGCAGCATCCTCTTCTCACGCCACCACCAAAGAGTCAAGCTCCACCCCCAGGACAGAGCCAGGCTTCCTGATGAGCTTGTTGATTCTATTGATGTTTACTGCCCTCACCCTGTTGCCCCAGCACACGATAGCAAACAAAATAGCACTGGCTACCACAGAAAATCCTCATTATGGATCTGTAGACATTGAATGACCAGAGCCTCTGCAGAAAGTAGAACTGGCTCTGGCCCTTCTTGTACACAGCCTCAGTGCTTTTAGCCCAGTCCATCTTGTTGTCCAGGTGTACTCCCAGGTACTTTTAATCCTGAACAGTGTCCACATCCACCCACTGGATAGAAATCGGTGTAGGGGGTGTTTTCCAGTCCACCAGAAGTCCACCACCAACTCTTTCGTCTTACCAGTGTTAAGCTGCAGGTGGTTCAGACCACACCACTCAGTGAAGGAGTCCACTACACCCCTGTACTCAGCCTCCTTCCCCTTGCTGATGCAGCCCACGGTTGCAGAGTTGTCATAGAACTTCTGCAGGTAGCAGGTCCGAAGTGTAGAGGGTGAACAGAAACGGTGACAGGACCGTCCCCTATGGGGCCCCCGCATTGCTCACCACAGTGTCAGACATGCAGCCCTGCAATCTAAAATACAGTGTTTAAGGTTCATTTATTTATCATTATACAACACAGAGTTGTACAATGAAATGCAAGCTGTAGTCCCTTCATGCTACACACAAAAAAACAAAACAGAAAACTATTATTTATGGTGGCGTGCAGAGGATGAATTGAGGAGTCTCACAGCCTGAGGAAAGAAGCTGCTCTGTAGTCTGGTGGTACCACGGCGGATACTTCTTTATCGCTTGCCAGACGCCAGCAGGGTGAACAGGCTGTGGCTGGGGTGGGTATTGTCTTTAAGTATCATTTGGGCTCTGCGCAGACACCTCACATCTCCGATACTCTGATATCACTGATGCTCGGTACCCATGATGTTCTGGGCGGTTTTAATCACCCACTGCAGAGCTCTCCTATCCTGGGCCATGCACATCCCATGCCAGTTTGTAATGTTTCCAGTCAGGGGGCTTTCTATTGCTCCTCTGTAAAAGTTAACAAGAACCTTATACAGGAATTTTGCCTTCTTAAGTTTCCTTAAGAAATACAGTCGTTTCTGAGCTTTCTTTACCAGGGCGGAGATGTGTGATGTCCATGACAGGTTCTCTGTGATACTGTGGCTGACCAGTCAGATAGTACTCTTTTGAGTTAACGGGATTCATCCTCTGGATTACATGAATGTGCTCACTAAATTTCATTGCAATCTGCATATTAGATTTTTATAATTGTTGTATATAAGTGGAAATTGTGGCCTGATAGTGATACTAGTGGGAAAGCTTATGGAGTTTGCAAGATGGAAAGGGTTTATCCTCTTGGGAGCATGAATAATTCAAATTCAAGACAACCTGGCAATTAGATTTTCAGATTTCTTCTTTACAAACAGAATTTTTTTTTCTGATGGTGGAGCTAGAGGAAAGGTTATAATTATGTTAGGATTTTATCGGCAAAATCCATGGAAATCTGGCCATTAGCTTTCAAAACTAAAAGCAAGTAGCCTAAAGGTCAGACTAAATTGACCGAGCCTCCACCTGGATACAATGGAGGTGAATGGAACTTTGTCTGTGATACTCAAAGCATTGAAAAATGCACTAAAACATTTCAGCAGCAACATCTCTTTCCAGAAGTGGTGTTCACAGTTACTCTGGATAATCCACATTCCTCACTGTGGACAGTTTTCATTGGGACTATTTTCAACCAAATGAAAAATGTCCACTGGTTCTATCTTTATGATGAGTTTAGGATGAGTTGTTTTTTTTTGGTCTTTTTCTCCAGTGTCATTGAAAATGCACCATCCTACGTGCCAGGTTCTTGTATTTTATGCCTGCCTATCTCTAAAGGTTTACTTATAGCCATTATAGCTATTTGTTTTCACTGTGATTTTTGTAGGGCTTGTTTGAAATACAACCTAATTAAACTTAGAACAAGAAAACTTGCCATATCTTGTATTAACTGGTGACCATCTCAATGCTCTGTCCCACAGTATGCCATGCAGAGCTGAATGCCATAATGAACAAGAACAGTGCTGATGTGAAAGGCTGCACCATGTATGTGGCTTTGTTCCCCTGCAATGAGTGTGCCAAGCTTATCATCCAGGCAGGTGGGTGTTCACAACACTGTCACACTCTTACTCTGCAGTCAATTGAATTGATTTTTGAAGGCCGATAATGATATTTTATATTATTGATATTATTTATTTTTAAGTTTGAACTGCTTAAGGTTGGTCTTAACTGTGTGTCAGATGCCATAATGAGCTGGCAGTGCATTCCCAATAGGAAGCAGTAACACAAACACTCAAGACTGTTGCCATGCTTTCAGGCATTTATACATTTCAAATCAACTTAATTTTAATTTTGTTCTTGTCAGTGCTTCTCCACTTTAATACTTCACACCAGGCTACATTTTAAATAAAAGGGGTTTTAAATCAGTGAACATTAGCAGTTTTCATCCATCCTTTCTTATCCTTTCCTCAGGAAACAGGTTGCTCTCTGTCTCCCCTCTCTTTACCAGTAGTAGTTCTTTGTCTATGCCCCTTCTCTCTCCAGTTGTTTTCTATCATTTCCAGTGGTCACTTGCCTTTCAACTCTATTTTTTTCCTCTACCTATGTCTGTTTTTCTGAGCGTGACAGGCCACTACTGTGTTAGCTGCTGTTAATTCGGATATGGGTTATTACAACAAAGTCACTAAAATGTCCATTGGAAATCATGTTTTATAAGAATCCTGTGTAATAAGATTAAAGCTGTCATCTAATTTTACTCTACGCTCTAATAATGTGCTATAAAGTATGTGCACCATTTACTAATCTGCATAGTATACTGTTGTGTTTTGAACTAACAGGAAACAACTTAAGACATACTGATCAATGTCATGCAAATTGTGACTTTGTTAAATTTCAAAGTTCAAGCATCCAAGGAGAAAGCAAAATGTTTTTTCTAAAAATACTTCTTCCTGAGATGATCCTGCTGCTGTTTTTCTGTCAATAATCGACCCATAATTGTTATCAGCTGTAGGCACCTCTTCCATTTTTGTTGTGCACTGCATTGTGGGATAGTAGCATCCATCAATACGACATTACAAAATAAAGCAAATTTAGTGTACATTTTGATGTCTTTGTGTATACATAATCTTGTCACTTATTTTGGTTAAAAGTATTTCATGCATTTCATGAGTAATTCATAGGAGTTGTTTAAAATGTTGCAGAAACTTGTTACAATTAATTACTATTATGGTCAGTGTTAAAAGGAAATACATAGTTTCATTTGAGTTACATTCAAAGTTGTCTTTATTTTGAAGTCACAAGGATGTGACTGCCTCAGTGTTTGTCGAGGCTTTGTGGGTTGTAGTAAGATGCCATTAGTGATTGTACACACACAGTTATTGTAATATACGTAGATTTTGGTTAGATTTGTGGGGAGTTTGCATGTTCTCCCCGTGCCTGCTTGGATTCTCTCCAGGTACTCTTACTCCCACAATCCAAAGACATGCAGTTTGCCCGTAGGTGTGACTGTGAGTGTGAATGGTCGTCTGTCTCTTATGTGTCAGCTCTTTGATTGACTGGTACCAGGGTGTACCCCAGTGTCAGCTGGGATCAGCTCCAGCCCCCCACAACCCTCTAAGGATAAGTGGTTATAGATAGATAATGGCTTGTCTAAATTCCCACTAGTGGCTGTAATATTCATTGCATCTCACGGTACAAACATGTTGGATTTTGCTGTTCTTGGAGCCCCAACAGTATTGGAGCAAAAAGTTTGTCCCAAGGGTGGTCACCAGAATTATTAGGATTCATCCTCCGGGGAGCATGAATATCCACAGGAAATCTGGCTAGCATTTACCGAAATATCTTGCTCTGAGCCAACAATTGGATGGATAGACAGACAGATGTAGCCATACAAGGGAGACAAAAACAGCAGTTAAATCAACTCTCCTTCTATTTCATCTTGTTCTTTCGCTTCCTGCTTTCATCTGTCATTCACTTCCCTGTCTCTGCTAAGAAGACTAATAATGGTCTTTATTTTATTGCGTCCTCCCTCTCCAGGTATTAAGGAAGTGGTCTATCTTTCTGATAAGTACCATGACAAGCCGGAGATGGCTGCTTCCAGAAGGCTGCTGAGCATGGCAGACATACAGTACAGGTGAGGAAGAAGTATTGCCTTAAAGGAAAATTTCACCCTTGGGCACTGTTTTTTGTGATGGTGTTGTAATTAACCTCTTTTGTTGTTTCCTAACTTTCATCTTCTGTGTCTAACTTGATAATTATTTACTTAATTTTCCAAAATGCTTTTCAACAAGCCTAAGAGAAATTAGCATCACATTGCAAATTGTCAAACATCTGTGCTTTGATGGAATGAGAAGCCAGCCACTGGCGACTTGGCAAGCTGAGTCGAACTGAGACAGGCCAGTTTACACCGCTGCAACTTTTCCCTGCAACGTTCTAAAACGGTTTTGTCTGGTTGCGAATCTTTGGTTTGAACTGGCAAGCATTTCACTAGCGTGTTGTGACGTAATTTGATGTGCTGTCAAGTCATCCACATTTGACCAGTTATTCATAATAACAATACACTAGAAATCAATAGTGGTTAACAACAAGGCAATAAGGTAACGCCTGATACGAACAATAAATAGTACTAGTCAGATAAATGGTGAATGAGATGGGAGCTATGACACAACCCTGCTAGACTCCTGTCATGGTTTTGAAAGGATTTCTATCTGATCCACCACAGTGAACAGTAGCAGTCATGACATGCAGGAGGTGGGTGGCAATGACAAATTTTGAGGGCAGCCAAAGTGCTCCAAGGCATGCCAGAGGCTTCCTGGTTGATTGAATTAAAGGTCAGATCTGGTCAGGTCTTTAAAGCTGAGAAATAGTTCCTAGTTGCTTCTGCTGCAATTGTCTGTCTCTGAAAATGTCAGTCATGTCTGGCAAGTGGAAAACCACACATACACAAGGAAACATGGAGGCGTGGTGGAAGCAGACTAAAGGCGAAGAAAATGAGTGAATTGTAAGGACATTTTTAAAACAAGCAAGAAGGTTGATTTTATAATGTTTAATAAACAGCAGAAGAACTTGTTACTTTGCATGGTAGAGCTAGAGTATTATGCTGGTCAGTACCAATATTTGACAATTAAAGGTTGATATTGTTGATGTTATCTTGATTTTCTACAAATTAGCTGATTACTCACTCAGTTCAATCAGTTAACCTTTACTTTAGTTTTATAATTTTAATTAAAGAAAAAAAACACAAACACGCCAAAAGTAGCACTTAAGTTTAGAAGTTTAGACAATTTTACTGAAATGTAAAGATGTGTGCTCTCGACAGGGCTGGGCAGTATAGAACCACCTCTATGTAACATTTCTGTTGAGCTTACATATTCCCTTAAACATTCAATTCCATAGAAGTAGATTCTAAACATGAAAAATGGGCTGCAAATGGAAAATCTTTAGCCTTCGCAAAACCAAAACACATGAGCAAAAGTGTAACAAATGGATTAAACTGTGTGTGTATCTGCAGTCATTAGCCAGACATGCTAATGACTTCAATACTGTATCTTATTACCTACAGTATTAACAGAGTGTCACTTACAAGGCCAAGGAGCACATAGGTTGTTGGAATGAAATAGCAGTCTGATCTTACTTATTTCTTTATCATAGTTCTACACTGCGATACAAGAACATTGCTGTTCCTTTATTTTGAAGTCTTCTATGTCAGGGGTGTCCAGACTTTTCATTCCAGGGGCCACATGGAGAAAAGTATAGTCCTGGGCCCTCAGCCTTTTAATTTAAGAGATTATCTTAATTAGTACGTTTTAACCACTTTGTGCTCTCCACTTGAATCTGCAGTAAGAAGATTTTATCACTAATACATTTCACTCACCAGTAAAAATCGCTCCTAATGGGAATAGTGACGCTGGGCCTTGGACTGAAGAATTGCTGTCAGGTGAAATTCTTGTAGTGGAGATTCAAAGGACGTCTTAGAGGTGACTGTCCGTTATCTTGGACCTCAGCCTGTTCTTGTTCAGTGTCATAAGAGAAAATGTTTGCTCACATATGTATGTGAGGGCAAATTAACTGCGCATCCTTTTGCCATTGTGCCTCATCTGGGGAAATCTTGGGCTATATTCACAAAGGATCTCCTTTTTACCACTAGGAGTCCTCCTAAATGGAACTAAAAGAGTTTCCTCTTAAGACCTTTTATAATAAGCCTTAAGCCTAATTCGAGAGCTACTGTGATCTATTTATTAAGATCTGGGTAAATGGGGAAATTCAAAAAATTAGGGTGCCTTCAAAGCCCTCCTGACAATAACAAAGGAATGTATTAAATGGAAACTTATATATATGCTTCACACAATTTATTAAGCCAACAACCCCCAAATAGGTTCACAAGGCAATAATTGTATTGTCCCCTCAACTCAAAAAAGTATTTCTTCTAGAGTCCATATAGTCCAACAGAAATGTCCAAAAATGTAATTTACTTCCTCCCTTAAAAATGCAAAAATATAAATCAGGAACCTTGATTTCCACTCCTCTGTTCAATTGGTATCAAATCTCACTGAATTCCTTTTCACTTCACCTGGATGAGGTATGACCATAAAAAATAGCTAAATGCATTTTCCAATCTCAATTGTAGGCAGCCAGGATCCTACATAACTCCTCTGTCTACCTCCAAAAGCCTTTTTGTTTCCCCACCCCAAACAATTCTGTTTCCTTTGTTCTCCAGGCCACGTCCCCTTACACCTGTGATCCTGGAGCCACAGATAACCTGACCAGTGTTAGCTATAGGAAACTATACATGGCAAACAAGTAAAAGCATGGGTGACAAAGATAGAGTACACCAGAGGTTTAACCTTGTTTAGGCAGATGGTGGCGACTTGGGAGAGTATCATCACTTTGCATTTCAATAAGCTCCAACTGCAGGTCCACCTGTACTCCTTCCACATCATCAGAGAAAGGGTTTGAGAACAAGTTAATGTCCTTCTCAATTATAGCGAAATCTTGAAAGCACTGGTTACATTTCGTGATCACTTCAAAGCTAGCCCTAACATGGAGCGTGGTTGGCCAGAAAACATCGGCTTTGCTGAGCAGACAGTCTAGCTGCCAATTGTCTTACCTTCTCTTCTCACTCATTACCTGTGTAGGACTTAGAGGACTCGTTTCAAAATGTCTTTTTACATTATATTCCTTCATCATGGCGATTGACTCTGGCAAATTAAACAGACACACTTCCCCATGAACTGTGTAAAAAAGTAGTCATTTTGCCACTGGGAATGGAATCTTCAGTCAGTTACATTCATCAGCTTGTATCACCCATTTTTGTATGTATTGGCATGAGGTGTTTTGCAGTAAAAACAAGCAACATCAAGAGTGACATATAGAGTTCAGCAACTTGACCCAAACCTGATTGGTTGGGTTGCGTGTCAGGTTGGGTTTGGACGTTTTGTGAGTGAAGCTTTGGGCTTGGGTTGGATTATTTTCAAATAAGAAAATTCTCTGTCTCTTTCACTCTCTGACTCTGCCAATTGTCTGTGTCGATGCGTGTCATGTGTTACAAGCAATGCCCACTGGGAAGCAGTAAGAGAGACAGAATGTAGCCCATGTGTTTGACCAGAGGAGGAAGGTGCTAAAACCATCTCCGGTGGATGTGAATCTCTTCCTCTACAACTCCTACTCTTAAAGAGCATCACGATCGTGCCTGTACAAAGTTATATTCTGGATCATAACTGTTTGGCTGCCCTTGACAACAGTCCAACCTATTATTGGCAGATCATTTGTTATTTTTGCGATTCTATAGTGTTACATGCTGGTAGTTAACTGCAATGTGCCATATTGGCACTATGGCTTACCAGCTAGTAGAAATTCTATATATTTTGCGTGTATTTCCCACATTAGTTGTGGTAGCAAGTGGAGAGATGCACATAGGACATAGGACACATAAGGTGCAGGCCATCCTGGACAAACCCTCACCCACGGGACTTGTGTTATAATCTTTTAAGGACTATGTGGTACTTTTTATTGGCACCTTTCTGTCCTTATTTACTCTTTCCATTATTTATTCCATTCCTTCTTTCTAAGGCTTTATTTCCCTGGTCTTCCTTTCCTCTCTCTCTCTCTCTTTCCTCTCTCTCTCTCTCTCTCTCTCTCTCTCTCTCTCTCTCTCTCTCTCTCTCTCTCTCTCTCTCTCTCTCTCACACACTCACACTCACACTTCTTTCTGTTTACAACTGGCCTGGATCTTGTGAAAATGTATCAGTTGGGGGACAGATGAAAGTATGACTTGAAAAGACAATGAAAAGGTGACTTTCATCCTCATCCATGTTTTTATTTGGTGTTTTGTCTTTTGTGTGTCCTCATACTTGTGCGTCCCGGACTCAAGTGTATGTTCTTTTTCTCCATGTGTTTTGGCAGACAGTTCAAGCCCAAGAGGACTGAGATTGTCATTGATTTTAATTCCATTGACCACCCTGGACCACCTGGGGGAGCTGCTGAATGAGGCGGGGAAGCAGAGGAAGACTGACGAGATTGAAAGGGACTTTGATGCCTCTTTTCTGTATGTCTTCTTGCCCCCTGCTTTGTCCAAAGGAAAACTCAAGGATACCTCGACTTTGGCATCTTTTGATATTTTGATTAACCGGATATTCAAGATAGTTAAATTTGACACTCACTGTGGTGGAAGGTCTTTCGATGCTGCTTTCACAATTTTCTGTCTTTTAAAACTCCCTTTGGGTTAAGGAATACACAAGGACTCTGAACACACTTTCTTGAGTGTTTGATTTTAAAATCTTTTGTGTTGTGAATCAGATGTTCTCATGGCAGTCTGCACAGGGGAAAACCTGAAATCAGTTTTTTTCCCCTCCTTCAAACAAGGTTCCAGACTGAAAGAGGCACTTTGATATTCAGTTTATTTGTCCTTCCACATTCACAGTGGAAGCTGCCCAGTAAATCAGTCTTGTTATGTTGAATACTGGAGCTATACTATATACTTTTTTTTAATGTTGATTGGTTGTATGCAACTGAATCTCATCAGGGTTGCTCTATATGTCGTTGCCTTACTTACTGGTAATTTGCATTAAGTTGACACAATATTTTTGCAATTAGGTTCATCAAACCTGTTTGCAAAAAGTAACCACTGTTATCTTTACACACTATGTATATGTAATTGTGTGCATATGGGGTTTTTAATATATTCCCTGCAGGGGGTATACATCTTGATTTAAATGGCCATTTTACTATTGTGTTCTGAAAGGTGTTGCTGTTTTCAGTTGGTGAGACAAAGTTTCTGTAATTGGAAAGAGTTATATTAAAATGTCTTTGAATTTTCAATTGTAATAACGCATGCAAGCAGATTTTCTACTTTATCACTCAAAGCTGTTTTTAGTTTAGATTTCTTTCATGGTACCAAAAGGCTTTTAAAAACATGTTCACCACTTTGTCCTCCATTAGGCTGAAAGCAGTTTATCCTTTTGCTGTTATATTGTCTAACAAGCTGGCACGACAAGCGTATGAAAGCTTATCATTTGTTCATAATGTTTCTGTGTATTGCCTACATTTGTGCTTTCACATATGTGACCAGCAAACAATTCTCAATTCTGTGTCTTCATACTATCATTCCTACCATGTCAGCTGTCAGTGCAGTTGGAGCCAATAAAACTTTGGGACCACATGAGCTAGTTTCTTCTGTGTTCATTATTCTTGAAAAGGTGTTTTCAGATGTAATCAATCTAAGGGTTGCTACAATTCAGACAGTTTGTTATTTATACTAGACAGTGTAATAGGTCAGTAGGTCATTTTTGTTTACTGATTGGTTAGTTCCATTTGTGCTTACATTATCCCAAATGTTTCCAACAATGTTCGAACCCAGAGAAATCCATAATTTTATTCAAGGTAATTTTATTCAAGGTAACAATGCGTTTCATTTTGCGTCATATCCCCTTTACCCCCTCTAGTTGCTATAACTTCCAGGGAAACATGGGAAACACCAGATGATAAATCAGAGAGTGAATACAGCATTGTTTCTGCCACACAGCATAATTTATTCATTAATTGCATGCCAATTTGCAACACTAATCCAGTAGAGACCTAATTTATTGATATAGTTCAGTATCGATCCAGCTTACTACTATGACAAGTGGCTCATACCAGTCACCAAGCTAATGTGTACCGTAACATAACGTTACAACAACATTCAACACGCTCAGAAAGTTATTTTTAGTATAACTGTGTAAGCTATTTTATTGAGTTTCCTTTTAGCGAAATGCTCTGAGTGAAGTTCCCTCTGGTTCTCTGTTACGCAGTGTGTATATATCTGGGGCTTTTATTGTGAAAGGGAAGAACGGAAAGTGTGGATCTGTTCTGCTCTGACTTTGACAATGTTGGATGCAGTAAAAAGTTTTAGTCTTGGTTCTGACTATGGAGCCTCCATGTTATTATTTTATAATCCTCATAAGTATAGGTGCAACTCATAACCCCCTGCTACAATTGTTTTGACCACGGATAACAGCGCTGCGCTACCCCACGATTGAATGTGCCACATAACGCTAGCTACAGTAGCTGTATGGGTAGTCGACTCATATATGGTCTATCTATGGTAAGTTAGCAAGTTAATGTAAAGTTAGCTAATGTTACTTCCGGCCATTTCTTTAGAATGAAATGACATAACGTGAATAAACGTAACGTGAATAAAACTTTAATACATTTCCTTGTCCATGAACATGATTTCTGCCTGAGTCACGTCAGATAGATATTCATTGGCAATGACGGTTGTTTAACAATGAAGACAACAACTCCCATGATCCCACGCTTCACGATGTCTTTTGTTATCGTTTTGATTGAGACCCCTAGCGGCAGAAATAACATACTATGTGTTAAATAAGTAAAATTGGATTTCATTTACCCAATTGGATTTCACATGGTTCATTCATCCTCATCCTATATACACCCTAATGCATTCCCACCACCTTTAATTTTTATTAAATTAAATTATTCCATTTGTTCAAATATTCCATCTGCAAGCTATTGTTTGACATTCTGCAAGCAAGATATTCAGAGGAACATCATAGGCCTATGGTCACAGATATTTTATTGTTTCTCCTATTGACTACCATGCATAGAGGAAGAACTCGATCTCTCTCTCTCTCTCTCACACACACACACAACCATTCATTCAACTGATGCACATGCGCTGAACACAAACACACAATGTCACACACATTGTATTCTATTTGCTATTTGACATTTTTGCCGACATGCCTACACACAGAGGCAGTAAATGCATCCAGCAGCCCATTTCACTGTCAGATTGATTTGCTGCTCATTTCCGTAGCAAGTCTGCACCAATATATTGGAATCATTACTCTGTACCCCAGAATACAGACCCTGACATCACTTTCTTGCATGCTTGCTCAGGAGGTGTTTTTTAGTTGGATGTCTTCGACTTGATCTTAAAAAGAAAGATTTGCTTTTAAAAAATATTGTACGGGAGAGTACAATATGAGCATACAATATGAGTATTTGATAAATACATTTTAGAGCAGCCTTGTAATTGGCCTGTTTGACTTTAGGACCAGGCATTTCAGACTTTGTTGCAAAAAGTTTTTATTTTTAGAATAATATTAATAAATGATAAATACACTAGTTTACAACCTGAATTAGTTGTAAAATGAGTGGAAGCTGGTGGTTTGAGATAACATCACCAACAATGTAATCTCTGCTGAACAGCAGGAAAATATAAAGGGTCAGGTGTGTTTTGGCTACTTTCAAAAGGTTGTTTTTAACTATTTGAATGTCAAGGAATAGGAAGACAACATAACAAAATTGTTAATTGTTTTGATATTTTTTCCCTGGCAAGAACATTCCAGGGACTAATTTTTCCCAGAGACGAACATTTTGGTCCAACACCTGGTCTGGTGGCTGTTTGTTCCTTCATGCTTGCATGGATCGCTGAACAAAAGTTCACAGTGGGGGTAGTTGAGAGTGTATGCATGTATTGAAATGCCTCGGGGTGTGGAGTGTGCAGAAAGCCTGAAATCTGGCACTGACACTTGCAAACCCCCACTGATATAATATGTTCATTTGGTGCAACGAGGCAGTAAAATATTACTAATGAACTAAGCCACCACCAGCTTGAGATTCCAACCTCCTGTTGAAAACCAGTCTGCTGAGACACATTAGGGACTTTCTGCATCGCTGGACTGGGCTGCACTTTGATTTTGGCCACTAAACAAAGAGCTAGAGGCAGATACTACACAAACACAGTGAGTGGGTGCAATCGAATCACATGCTATATTAGCCAAGGCACTGCTGAGGGAAGACAGAGCAGGAGTGACAAAGCACTCTCAGGGGGAAGAAGCAGGGGCAGACTGAGGAAAAGATGGACGATGGAGGAAGAAAAAGAGAGAGTGAGTCTTCATCAACCAAATAAATGAGTGCACCAAGTCACGGCCTAGCTCTCAATTACATAACATGTGCAGTGTTCACATGTTTGTAATGTCTTTAAGACTGAAGTAGGTCAGATTCTCTTGCTGCCCCATCAAGGCTGATCTTGTAGAGTTTGTCAGTTTCATTTATCCATATTGTTCTCTTCCAAATACTTCATTTAGCTAATTAGGTAAAACTCAGGACTTGTTGAAGACCTTTGTGATCACTCGTTTGAGAAGTCCTGTGGGCAACACCAGATCTCATTCATTAAGCTGGTGAGTCAAATAATGATAGCAATAATATGTAAGTGCAGTCGATTTACATTTGGTATGGTCATGTGTCATTGGTGTCTGAATGCAGACTTGATGCAGCCATTGCTGGGTAGCAGTCCAATGACTGATGTATAAGGAGAAGTTAACTTGTTGGTTTGGTCACATCAGACAATGTGACAGGATTTTTGCTTCATAATTTGTCATGGATTCAAGACAAAGAAAGTTGGATATTTGTGGTTTATTTTTTTCAGACTAGTTCATATTCAGTGACACCCTGTTGAGTGGGAAAATATGTCATACATTGGGAAGCTACAGTAAAATGCTACACTTTATATTCTGCTTACATTGTGTATGTTTTGCTTTTGATAACTTGGTGGTCCGTACTATTGTTCATGTACTCATTCAGGGATTCAAACCAGCAACCATCCTGTTACAAGCCCCCTGCTCTTCTCCCAGGTTACTGCTGTCCTCAGTGCAGTGGGATAAATCATGAAAGAGAGGGGGAGAGGGAGCAAAGTTCTGCATAAATGATCTAACATGAATCAGAGCCTGAATGAAAGAAAGTCCTTGTTGACATAACCTAAATGACTAGTCAGTGTGATGTAGCTGAGATGAGCCTACTGCTGCCAGAGAGAAAGAGAGAGCACCAAAATCTTAACCCGCTCTCAGTCTCATCCTGAATAAGTGTGTCTGAGTTTGAGCAGGAACAAGAGGAGGAGACAGTTCCAAGAGAGTAAAGAATAGAAAGAGCAGAGTTGGAAAGTCTTTACCTTCCTACATTTGTGCTGCAGGCGAGCTCAACTCAGTTTCTTAAATTACTTCTGCTTCAACCAGATATTATAGAAGGTCAGTCAGAAACATGTCAAAATGCAAATGTAGGTGGCTGTGGCATCAGAGCAGGTTTCCTGTGTGTGATCTGTCTTTGCTGTGACTGAAATATGCTGTATGTTTAAATGCCTGGTTCATCATAGACACACAGTAATGGTTAACTGCTACCTGGTGGCAGAATCAGTGGATGATCAGCTGATCTGAGTGACTTCACATTTCTGCCTGAAACTCTGCCGAGCTTCATTATTCAGGCCAAACCTAAACAAGCTCAGACAGAGATTGTAAATGGAGAGTGTCTTCACTGAGCTAATAAGCATCATCGTCACATCAGGAGCCAACAGTGCTTTTATAGCATCATCACAAGTCTTGCATATGTCTGCAGTCATTTCACAGGCAGTGCCAGGGGCGAGACCAGTAAGAGTTGAAACATTTAGAGGTGTATCTGTTATGAAATGTTAAATATTTAGTTTATTTGATTAATCTTTCATGTAAATAATGTCAAATTGGCTAATTAGAGTAACAGAGTTGTTGCTGTTGTAGTTGATTGAGCTGGAGTTAGTTTTAACTACTTTATATGCAGTTAGAAAGTTTAGATCAGTGGTTCTCAACCTAGGGGTTGTGTCACTTCCAAAGGGTCACAAGATAAATCTACGGAGTCATAATGATAAATGGATAACTTTACCTTTGTGGGCAGAGACGTTTAGAGGGGAAATGTGTCCTCTAACCACTCACAGACATCAGAAACTTGACAAGGGGCCCCAACTAAACAGTCTGCTCTTTTGTATTTTTACTGCTTTTTTGTGTTTTTAATGTAAAATCTTAATCTGAAACGTTACTAGTAACTATAGCTGCCAGAGTAAAAAGGAGTCACATCAAGTACATTATTTCCCTCTGAATTGTAGTGGAATATAAGTATAAAGTAACATAAAATGGAAATATTCAAGTCAAGTACAAGCCTCAAAATGGTACTATGGGCAGTACTTAAGAAAATGTAACTACTTCCCACCAGTAATGTCGGGGCACGTTCAGTGGAGTCTGTTTTATCCAGTATCTAAGATGAAAAACTGAGCACAGGAGTGGCAGGACTGAGCATAGACTAGATGATAGACAGCAGTGCTCATGGCACATGTTAAAAAATTTTATGAAAAGAAAGCCATTTGAATTGAACTGGTTTTGAAAACGGTTAAGTATCTGTAATCAGTAACAATATCACAAAGCTGCATGGAGCAATCAGGGCTTTGTGGGACACTGTTGTTCATCACACCATGACACCATGTTCATTTCTGCTAGCAGCTTTTCATACTATTTGCCAACACAGATGTACAACAAAAACAAAAACAACAATAGTTTCAAGGATTTTTATTCTTTACTGTAGAAACACTGTACATAAATTACTTTCTCTGAGACTAATATTGATGTACGGATAAGTGGAATTTCTCAACCTTCAAAATAAAAAAGATAAACCCATAAAACATTGTCAACTCATCTCAAGTGTCTCTGAAAAAAGATTGGTAGCATATGATGTTAACTCTCTGTATAAAGTTCCTGTTCTTTCCTTTAAAATGATTAAAGTTGCCTTACCACCCTTGTAAACACACATACACACAAAGAAAACTCCTCTAAAAGAGTACAGAGACCCACAATCAATGAGAAAATATCCACATCGATTTTT
The DNA here is from genome assembly GCA_008360985.2 of Macquaria ambigua. Classification (NCBI taxonomy): domain Eukaryota; kingdom Metazoa; phylum Chordata; class Actinopteri; order Centrarchiformes; family Percichthyidae; genus Macquaria; species Macquaria ambigua. The sequence continues at coordinate 17,910 of VMKM01001767.1, read as the reverse complement.
GATCTATTACTGTTACTCATTAAAGTCACTGATGGCGATGCACTGTCCCTTTTAAGGAGAAACAAGCAAAAATGAGGAGAGAAGCAACGATTAGTTACTACTCACAGCAACCCTGCCCCCCAAAGCCATGACAACATGTTTCTATTGCAAGCAATACTACTACCTTTGACCGATAAAAGCACAAGGTCTATGCATTATGAGGCTGAGTCACATTTTGCAGAAGTGAAGGACTCCTGGGCTGACAGGGGACCAGTGTTTTACAGGACCGGTGAGCCCACGCGGTCCACAAAGAGTACATCCACATAGAATCAGAAACAGCCATGGTCGCCCTGCTTCCTCACACACCGCTGTTGATTGTAGTCTGAAACTGTACGATTTTATAGACCTTGTAAAAGCACAGGGGATTAGGAGGAAAGGTTTTAGAACCGACCAAACAGATCATAGATAACAATAAGAAAGAAACAAAAACAAAACTCAAAGTTTCTGGTTTTGTTCAGATCATGGTCCATTCCGGTGGTGGTGGTGGTGGTGGTGTAGTAATAGTAGTAATAGTGGTATAGGTAATAGTATGTAAACACTTTTTTGTTAATTTTTTATATCCCCTTTTTGTCTGAAGCAAATGCAAGTTTATATATAAAAACAAAACAAAAAATCCAAACAGAAAAATCAGTCTTTTTTTTCCCTTCATACAAATTGTAGTCCTTTTTTGTGCCTGTCTCTCTCATAGAGAGTCCACAACAGTTCCATTCAATGGCTTCAGCCATGGAAACAATAGATCCTATAGACGTGGCTCATAGAGGTGTATAACCCAGAGCGACGGGTCACATCCGGACCCACACAGATATGATACCTGCAACATCTGTTAGGGATCCAGAGACATTTGTTATATTGACTGCTCTGACAGTTTACAACTGTCTAAATGCTTGCGGGCTCATCTAGTTGTGATGGCTGTTAAAATGCTCAGTCGGCTATTTGAAGTCTCTACATCCCCATGCATGCAGGCTGTTTGAAGGCAGAGACAGGGCGAAAGAAAGAAAGAAAGAAAGAAAGAAAAAAAAGAAAGAGAGAAAAGGCAATGGCCAAAAGACTGAACCTTTTTACAGACTCATGAAGTTTTAAACCATCACAACTGTAGTTTCATAATGTTTTGGGTCAGTTGCGATAAAGTGGTTACATCATCAATCAGTCTATGAATCCTATTTTTGCCATCCTCAGAATAAAACAAATTTGCAAACGTGGGGTCTCTTCAGTGGCTAGTTTTGAGTCTTGAGACAGTTCAGTCTGTGACATCCATTTTGTGATAAAACTGAACTTTTTGTTAGTCTTTGACAGTCACAGGGGGTAAAAATCAGACGTTTGTTGATGCGTGTTACCTCCTCCCTATCTCACTCTGGCGTAGGAACTGGATGTTGTTAGCGCTGTCGGCTAGCTCGGGGTACTGCTCTATGGACAAGACGTAGTAGCCATCGTAACCTAAAACCTTCCCGCTGCTCAGCAGCTGTCTTTTCTCTCCCTCTGTCCACAGGCGAACTCCTTCCTCCCCGTCTCTGACCCGCTGCTGTTCGCGGGCCCAGGCGCTAGAGAGCGCCCTCTGCCTTGCGTGTTCCAGGATTCGCGCTTTCTCTTCGTCCAGCGTCGTACCATAACGCACGTGGAGTGCCAGAGCGCCGTACTGCAGCTCCACGTCAGCGAAGCGGCGCGTTCTCCCGTTCATCACCGTTGTAGACTGGGACACTGTGACATTTACACCGTTTTCCAGTGATTTCCTGCCTGAGGTGAGCCGCAGCGCACTGAGGTCATTCTCAGGCAGGCTGGTCTTGATGAAGTAGTGCGTGTCTCGTCCCTCCACTGTATAATGTAGGTCTTCAAGGTAAAAGGCATTGTTTAAGACTGCAGCCACCTTGATGCAGTCCTCATTGGCAATGTTGAGAGCGTTGGTTACCACGCGGCCTTGGATCACAGCGAGCATCACTCCCTTGCCAATCAGAGACTTGACAGTGGCGAACCACAGGCAGGGTTTGGCGTGGTCTGAGTGCTGCTGGCTGAGCTGGATTTCTGGCATGCGCTCGAAGGATAGGAAGGCCCGAGACTGACGGGTCACCACCTGCTGGACACCTGAGATAGACTGTGGATGAGAGAAAGAGAAAGTAATGTTTGACTTTATGTATTGCTTGTTACTTAAGACATCATTAACATATAATACATATATTAACACTGCATTAAAAGGACATTGCATGATAATAACAGCAGATTAAAAAAAAAAAAGCAGTTGCAGACCAGCAGCAGGTTTAAAGCTGCAGTTCTTATGACACATGAGCGAGCGGAAAGCAAGTGTGTACTGTCTATGGGACCCTTTCAGACCTCAGGTTTTACATTTCAGATGGTAGGTTTATGGTAAGTGGGTGAATCCAGTTATTCAGATTGATAATATTTTTTTAAAATATTGTTAAATTGCTTTTTGTCAAGGGAGCTACTGTAGCTACAGTATGTCACCTTCTGTAGGGGTAACCAACCTTTTTACACCATGGACTGTTTTTATATTCAGACTGTAACAAGTTCAAGGTAATTTCTGCAAAAATAGCCCAAAACGTTATACAATTATTATGCATTTCTTTTTGTCAAATCATATTGTTTCCTTGTGCCCTGATAACAAATGTTCTGTGGTGTGGTACTGGTCCCTGGCCTGGGGGTTGAAAAGCACTGCCCTAACAAAACAGTTGCTAGGAAAATGACTTTTTCTTGAGTAGATACACTGAAGAAGAACAGTGGTTACATGCCAACATGGTAAAGTGTTCATGTACTGTTGCTATATAACTATGAACTAACTGTAATGAATTTTAAGGACTGTTTACTGTATGTCTTTATTGCTGTAAAATAAGCCAGAATAAATTAGAAAAGAAACAGTTGCAGAACAGTACTGCGCTAAAACACTAACGAGAAGATATTTATAAACACAAAAAACTAAAATTGCATATATACAGTATATGATCACAAGTGAACTATTTTGATCTGAAGCAAAAGAGGAACTGCAACTGCATATTTTTTTGTGTGCCAATACATAGCATGTGAAGTGTCTTTTTTCTGTGTGTGTGTGTGTGTGTGTGTACATGTGTGGGCTCGGCTGATCAACGCCCGTATAGCTTCTGAATTTCCTGGTGAGAAAGGCCATTACTGCACCCAAACTGCACAAATAAGTCCAGTACATTCACACTTCAAACAACACTGTCAGTCAGTCCAAGACTCTCTCGCTCCCTTCCTCATTTTCTCCAAATTCCTCTGCCGCATCTATTTTGGTCTCTGTCCTCAGTGTTCACGTTGATGCCTTTATTTCACTGAATTTCAGCGCAGTCTCTCACTCTTTGTGCATGTGTGAATTCCTGATAACCTGTTCACCAAACAAGTTTATAAATAGCCACAATAACTAAGTGAGTGTAAGAAAAGAGGAAGGAGCAGAGAATGCAGCTTTAAGCCGAGAAAGGCATGAATGATTGGTTTCGCTGGATGACTCTTTATTGTCTTCTCTCCTCATTTCCTTGCTCATTATTCTCACTCCATTTCTTCCTACCGTTTCCTCTTTCCCCTCCATTTCCTGATTTTCTTTTCTCTATGAATGTTAGGTTATTTCTTGATTTCCTTGCCATTTCACTCTCGTTTTCTCACATTTTGAACTGCTTTGTGTTTATAGTTTTCATCTTGATTTTCTGAATATGTCTTTTGCTCCATAAATTTCATCTTCATTTCATCTCTTTTACTTCTTTACTGTGTTTTTATTTTGCATGTATAAAATCATCTTTTCTGTCCTAATGGGTCATTTTATCGCCTGTGTGTCTTGTTTCTCTCTTTCTGTTACTGGTGATAACTCTGTGTTATAACTCTTAGTTATGATGGCAGAGTAGAGTCTGCTGCTAATACAGAAGGGGATTGTTGCTCTTAAGTCATATATGATTCATTCAACCTTTCTATCTAAGAGTACTTAGGATACATACAGGCAGGTCATCCCACAACTGACTCTTTTTCATCTCCAGTGACGGCTGCGTCAGGTCAAACTTGGGAATGGGGAATCCTGGGATTGCGTTGTGGAGATGGAAGCCAAATGTGACCAACCAGATATTGACATCTACAGAGAAAGAGAGCAGTGGATTTGGAAAAGGGATAGAGAAAAATAAAATACGTGAATTCATTCATGTTGCTCTAATGATTTGCACTCAACAGAGGCACCAGCTGAACAAACTGTAATAATAAAGACGGTGGGTTTGTATATTTCTCATGCCTTCTTATAATAATTCCACACAAAGCACTTTTGTTCCCTTAATAAACATTAAATGCCTCACATTGTTGCAGCTCATTACTATAAAAAGTAATGTTGCAGCTCATTACTTCCAATTACTACAATCCAGAATCTATCTGACCCAACTCAAATGCTGGATCATTTCATACCTCTATGATAAGTTTACTTTCTAACTGGCAGATGGAAAATAAAACATTTTGGCACCTGTTCACTTTCACTAAATGTAGCTTTCAGATAGTGTTGGGCAATAAAGCAAAAGCAACAAACTATTCTGGAAAGAAACAGGCAGACTTACCTATAATTCATTTTCACCAGTATCACATGTGGGATAGCCTACATTTTTAAGAATTCATAAAACCCTCCACTTCACTAATCAGGCTGATGAAATACAACATAAAAATATAGTTTCATGTTCCACTATATGAAGGCAATTGCATTCACTGTAGTAATAGAGTAATGCAACAAAGCACTAGCATATATCCTTTAAACAATGAATAATCCACAAATAAATGAAAGAATTACTGTGTATTAAAAACAGCTAGATACACTACATTAATCACATTTACTGTATTTATGTAAAGTAAAAGTATTAACCATAGTGAATAGAAGGGGACCCAGCATAAAACTGCAGAACACATCTACTTAAGGGTATACTGTAAGGGTACTTGGTTTGGAACCCCTGAAAACTCCTGCTTCAGTTTCTTCTGATGGACCACCTAGATTTAAAAAGTACTATCTACTTCCATAGTGCTTTTGTTACTATTGCTTTTTTTTTCACTGTAAAGGTTTTCTTGTTACCTGTGACATATTCTTTGACCTGATGAATCTTGCTGATGGGGTTGTTGCCTCGGAACATGTAGAGGTTGAAGGGCTGGGGGTCTTTACCAACACGTGTCCATGTGCTGATGTCAGGAGTGGTCCACCTTCATAACAAACACACTCTGGTCAGATGTGACGCTGACAAAGCGGGAACAGCATCCTGTTATATAGAACCACCTCTTATGTTGGACTGAGGATGAGTGAATAAGTCTGCCTACCTCCCAGCAGGGATGTCGTAGTCTCTGTCTCCAAAATGCAGTAGTCGTGTCAGAGGATCATACAGGCCTCCATGGAAACCAATTACCAGCACAAAGTCTGGGTTGGAATCAAAGTAAACTTCGCCATATGCCGTGTACTGCACCTACACACACAAACAGAGATTTATGCTCTGATATAGAGACACAAAACAATTTCACTAACAGAATTTGAACAGGTACATGAAATAAACTCAAATGCTTTTTTCCTTTGCCTCACAAGAAAACACACACATTCACACACATACCTGTTTAAGCAATAGTCCATTGTTGCTGAAGACAGCCAGTGGGGTCCCAGTGTTATCACATGCAATATAAAACTCTTCTCCACTGCTGATCTCCATAGCAAACACATGGCCCTGTGCAACAATAAACATTCCAATTATACACATTATGAATATAATAATTTGTATTATTGCTGTTGTATTCTATAACTCCACAAGTGATACCAGGAGGGCTATACATAATAATGACACTATTATTAATTATTGTGGGTCCTGCTGCTGCTGAATCACTAACCATATTCATCACAATAAAACATGTTCACCTCTGGTTGTCACCGTGTTATAGGTTCCCTAACCTGTGAAGCATTTAAAGTAGCCAGAGATTTTTTTCAACAATATTTTTATGTGATAAAGTGGGGCTGCTACTGAGAAAACCATCCCCTCCTCTCTAATTGAGATGCTGTACATTCACCATTTCCCTATGGTCACTGGAGGGAAACCTGCTACAACTAGACTATCATAAATCAAAAGTTAGAGAGAAAACCAAAAGTGACTCATAAATAGCAGTCAGTCTCTGTCCAGAGAAAGCTAGACTCCTCCACATTAAATGTTTGCCTGTCTCTAGCTGGAGATACTGGAGAACATTTGAGTTTGGAAATCACATAATTTTACCTACTTTTCTTGTCAAATTTGAGCAAATGTTTGCAATGATATCACCTTATTTAGAATGACTTTTCCAGTGTATGTAGCTACCTGCAGATCATAGTAAAATGATGTGATCTCGGAGCTGGAGTGGTTATAGACGTGGGTGATCCTGGTGGGGTAGTTCAGGTCAGCGTAGAAGAACTGCAGGTGTTGTCCCAGACTGTTTCTAGATGCCACACGCCGACCCAAACCGTCATAACGGTACTGGATGGTCCAGCTGGATGCTTTACTGTAGACACGAACTAGAAGACCTGAATTACAGATGATAAAAAGGAAGAATAAGGATGTGATGAATGACGAGATAATAAGTTAGTTAAAGCTACTGTGGGTAGAAATGAAAATTGCAGACTTTGGTGGCCCCCAGTGGTAGTATAAATATCAGTGAGGTTGTTAAATTTTTCTACAAAGAGAAACTTTTTAATATTGTATAATCACATACAAATTCTACACATAGTGGTTTTAAGTTAATGCAAGGTTAAGTGAGGTAAAAACAAGGGTTAAGGCTCTGTCACACCAGCATTTTAAACTGCAAACTTTAAACTGCAGAACAGAAGTCTCGCTCAGAAGTCTAACTCAACAGTGTTTCTGGTTAAACAAAAAAGATCTTACTCTTTAACAAAAATGTCTGTCTCTATAGGGATCCTTTCCCTAATGTTGTCAGTGGCAAAAACAAGCACTTTTAGTGGTCAGACTTTGACGAGCGCAGTTGCCCACAAGGATTACGTTGCAGCCATTGCAGCCCATTTCGCGGCTGCCAGCTGAGGCGATCTACTGGACCAATTCCAAAACTGTTTGGTAAGTATTAGTCATTTAGACCCCAAAATTTGTAAAAACATGGTCCGGGTTTAAAAATGCCAGAATTACCCTTAATATATCTTATAAACTGTGTGAAGTTGTTGTCCTGTTAGTGACCAAGCTAGCAAGCTTAATGACTGACAGTAAGCTAGCTACCTCAGAGAGCTACTGTGACCATGATTGTGACTGACTAGCACTAATATGTTCCTGGCTGGTAGTAGTTCACCAACCAGCCTTGCTTGTAGTCACTGCATCACCAAGCTTCAACTGTAGCACGGCCTATTCCATAAAGACACATGGATGAACTTCGCTGTGCCACTTTCTGGTGTGATCGGACCTTTATGCTGCTATGTTGGGCCACCAAAATACTGAGTACAAAATACTAATTCCCACCTTTGGAGTTGTATTCAAATATTTCGGCTCCTCTCTGTCTCAGGAAACCGTCTTCATCCAGCCTGTACTGAACATCTCCTAGACGAGTGATTCTGTCCCTCAGATCATAGCGTAGAGGGGTTAACCGACCACTGTTCCCAGGGTTCAGCAAATGCAGGTTCCCATTCAGGTCATAATTGTACCTGGAAGGCCAGGAATGATACTATTAATATTTAGCATCATCAAATGGTTTTATCAGTTTAATGTTGAGATCCTACCTCCACATCATCTTCTCATTGAGGGAGACCGTTTGCAGCTGTCCATCAACGTCATACTCGTAACCATATTTGGTTGTGTTGGCGAACGGACCGATCTTGATCTCGCGCTTAGTGACTCTGCCCATGTTGTCATACTGAATGGTGATCCAGTACATCAGGGACCTGAAGATCTCATACTGGATCTCCTTGATGCGGCCGTGCTGGTCGAAGTGTTTGGTGTAGGTCATTACTGCTGTGGAGATGATCTGAGACAGGGGGAGGAAGTTCAGAAAATCAAGTTTACTCCCTACACTGACAAAAAGCCCTGTTGATCAGACTTCAACAGAGAGACTGGAGAGACTATACATGACTGACCAGACAAAACAGGGCATTAACACTAAACAACTGCCATTCAGGGTTAGACACAAACACACTGACAACTAGTTGTATTTGAGGAAGTCAAACAAAAAAAGCTCAGGGCCTGTGTTTATCAAGAATCTCAGAATCACTCCTAAGAATCTAACTGAAAGTTAAACTTGGACTATAAATATAGAATATAAACAGTTATTTGAGAAGGTTTCTATGCTCATTCTCAGTGAAGAGTAGAAGTTCTCATTTGAGTGATTTGTGTGGAAGACACTGTGGCAGTAAACCTGGTTATTTATTTATCCACTACCTGCTGCTACTTCTAATTTGGTAAGTGCAATAAAATACAGAATTCAATTTTAGTTTGCTTGCTTGTATGTAAGTCACCTGGTTTCACCTGGTTACCCCACCCCCACCCCCCTTTTCTTTTTTTTTTATTTTGTCAACAAAAATAAAACAAAAATTCACTCTTGCATTTGATTTATTGAGGTCTTTAACATATTTTGTTTGCAGAGTGAACAATCTGAATAAAAACGATACGTACATTTATTGGTTGCTGCTACAAGTAAAATAACTTTAATTTGCGTAATATAATGCTATCAAATACTTAATTTTGTCATATCATCAGTAATGTAAAAACTGTTGTGATATGATGTTTTAGCCATATATCCTGCCCCAATGAGTAACCCTTGAAGCCAGGTGCAGCTGTGAAAATGTTCAGTTTGGAGGCACAGGGGGAGGGCGAAACAGTAAATTCAAACAATTAAGGTTTTCACTGGGATGCCACTATGTTTCTCTTGCATGCCAGTCAGGAGGTGGAGGGCTGTGGGTGATGCCAAAGTACACACACCAACACTTAACAATAGATTACTTATTCACTTAAACATTTAGAGTGAGGATGTATGTATGATGTTAGGTATCACAGTCTATCCCTTTAAATGCCTGATATCAAATTATCTCCTGCAACTTCAACGACTGATCCACCTTAACAACATGTATTAAGTACTTTTTCTTACTTATCCATCATTTAAGGACAATTCAAATCAATGCAGCCAATCATGTCTCACCTGATTGATATCATAATAGATGACTCCAAACTTCCCAAACTGCTCCACCTTCCCAGATATATCATCAAACTGATAGAGATCGATTGGCAATGGCGTCTCATTGATGACAGCCTGCATGCTGGTGACTCTGAAGCTGTTGTCGTAGGTATAGTCAAAGCGTGCGTTCACCATCCCATCCTCGCTGAAGCGGAATATTTGCCGGTCAACAAGTGGGCCAATCTGGCGGTACCGGATGGAGCAGATGAAGCCTTCGCTCTGCAGGTTGACAGTCTTAAGCACGCCAGCGGTCTCATCATACGTGAAACTGACTCGTGTTGAGTCATAGAGGATCTCTGCCAGCTTGTTCTGATGAGACAAATAAAACAGTGCAGTATGTGTTTACAATATTGGACTTTGTAGAATATCAGATCCTATTCATCCAGAATCAGCTACACCATGAGTTAACTTCAATGACTGCCATCAACTCTTGAGCAGTCCATTCAAGCTGTCAAAGTCCCTGTTCATTCTCTACTGCAGCTGCTACTTATGCATGTCACGCCTCACCACCACCCTAGGGTCCACCTGACTCTGTTTCTTCATGGTTCCCCATGTGCAGGCTGTATTGATCTCTCCCTGCCATGGCTTTCAATTACACAAAACAGCTTTGATGCAAAAATAAATCTTCTTTCCATCTATTCTCTATATATCTGATTATCCTGTTCAGGATCTTGGGGGAAAAGAAATCTTATTTATATTTATTAACAATATGTAACTGTTCATATGTGGGTTGACTGAACTGAGAATAACGATTTACAACTGAAGAACAAATGATAAATTAATCTAACAGTCTGAATTTTGCTGTAAATATTACATTTTTATTTTTATTGCAAAGAAAGTATAGGATGATAAACATAAAATCATATACCTGTCTGCGATATTTGTACAGTATACTTCGGCCAGTGCCTAGATGGGCAACTCTGAGGAGCTGGAGAGAGAGAGAAAAAGCAGTGGAGATGAGCAGTTTAGTTTTAACAGTAAAACAATATACTGTAGATTGGGAGTGACAAAGAGAACTACAATGTGTGCTAAAAATATAATGAGTAACACTTAAACATCAAGCAAAGTATTTTCCAGTGTTTCTTGTGTGGCGTGAAAGCCGTTGTGTAAGAAAAAGGGTAAATTAAAAAAAAGATGGTAAACAAAAAATCCTATGAAGAGATAGGAATTGCAGTTTCATTACACACACACATGCACACACCCACACACCTGTCCATCTTCAGAGTAGTCCACAGTAACAGAGGCGTTGCTCTCTGGGGGGGTGTAGATGTTCCTGTAGTATCCTATGGACCTGATGGTCTGCATGGTGTGTCGAGCCACACTGGGCATGGTGACTGCTGACAGACGGTCCCCTGAGTCATAGTCGAAGATGTACTGGTGCTGGCTGTGCAGCAGCAGGACCATGGACTGTTAGAGAGAGGGCAGAACCAAGGAAAATATGTAACATGCCATCAGAGCAGTAGAAGACACCAAGTAGAGGCACAATGAGACAGTTTACACAATGCTGTGGAACGTCCTTTTTCACACCATATTGCTTTTGCTAGATGGACATAGAAAAAAAAAAAAAAATTAATATACAAATTGACTAGTTGGTGACAGGGAGGAGCTTCTGTCATATCAGGGAAGCACTGCAGTGCGAGGCAAGTATATATACAGTATTTAACCACAGAAGTTGTTGATGTTTGTATTATGCATGTAGCTCCTTACTAACACACACACAAACATGCTGTTAATGTCGAGAACCTTATACTACTTATAATGACAATGGGGAAATGTTAAATCCACATTATAAATAAATGAATGAATCAAGCACAGCTGACAGTAAGTCTTATAATCAGCTTTTATTAGATGAATATCTTGATATTTCAGCACCCATCTGGTGGGCATGTATGAGAGTTAGTCAGCTTTATCCCTTTAACCATTCAGGTGTCTTGCAGATGTCTAAGGTAATCTGAAATGGAGCATTGCATTAGGTCGGGCAGAGCACTGAAGTAACGCTGTCATAAGCTACTTCATTCTTTACCATCCCTGGCTCATTCATCAGCTGGCTTGGCTACCACATTTAATCAGGTGTACACGACAGCCTTCATTAAGCTGACACTTCTCACTGACTAATATGCTGATTTGCTCATGCTATTCATGCAGAAAAGGTGGGGTGGTGGATGGGTGTGTAAGCCTATCAGACTTTCATGCAGATCTTAGTTTGCATCCTGTTACAGGCCTACAATTAATGCCTTTTTATTGCCTATAACCACATTCTTTCCCCAAGTGTTTGAGTTGCCTAACCCTAAATTAACCATCATTTATTTGCCATAACCACGACCTTTCCCTAACCTTAACCATACTAGAGAGTTGCCATGTGCACATATTTTTTGCAAAATAATCCAATATTGACATTCTTCTCTGGTGATACAGTTGGTTTATTAAGGGGGTTGCTGCTTGGATTCTTTAAGAGCCCCTTGAAAAGCAGAACTTTTCCACCAAATGTCATTATATAAGCACAGAAACACAGAAAGCAATGACAGTTATGAAACAATTTTGAAAAAATCAACAAGTGAACAGGCTATGGCCTGTATATTTTCAACTAACAACATTTCCTATAATAAGTGGACATGACAGCACAGGTCAAAGACATTGCTCTCACACTTTTTCCTCAGCTTGGATGCCCTGCTACTTCAGGTGTCCCATGGGCGTTGTCCACACTGCCCTGGCATTGGGGTTTGGGACTTAGCACACATACATCTGCTACAGGATGAGGAAAACTGGATGTCTGTGTAGAATAATCTGACACCAATTTCCTCCAGGTGTCCAAAACAAAAGACAAAGCCATTACTTTCACAAATCATCTGGGACCCTCCTGCACTATGATTAGTAGTGGATGATAATCTGAAATGTGAGGAGAACACAGATCTAATCTATAAGAAGGGACAGCAGCAACTCTTGTTTGGTCTTCTTTGCTGGGTGTGTGCTCCTTGCCTCAGGCAGGTGGTGAAGATCCCCTTGACCTCCAGCTAAACAGGTCAGAGAAGAGCTTAATAAGTGATTCTATTAACCTGCTAAACTGGCTCAGGAAGTGTGCTTTTTTTGCATTTCTTTTGCACATCTCTTTAAACTCTTTCACTGAATTAAACTGATTTATGATGTATTATTGTGCATTAACATTTTTATGTCTTTTATACACCATTTCATTGGTTTTGTGTTGCCAGGATGCAGCTTGAGGCCAAGTTTAATTCTTGTAGAGTGGACTCATTTAGATTTTCATTTGTTCTTCGTTGCTGGTTTTTACCTTTGTGTTTATTTGACTGTAAGACCTTTTCTCCCTTGGGACAACACAGATATTGAACTGTAGTTGATTAGACTACTTAGAGTAGTATTGGAGAAATATGTGAAATACCACCCAATCAACCGTGCTCATGGTGTTCATCATACATTAGAGTATGATGCATCCATATAGATGCAAGTACGATGCTGTATGTGTGCCACTGCGCATGATGAATTCTGCTTTTTGACAGAATTCTGGGATTTCCCAAAGAGGCTTCCGGTAAGTATTTTCAGCAAGGAGAGAAAGTGACAGACAGAGGAAGCAAGTGAATGAAAAACAAGTGCAAGGGAAGGTGAGGATGTGCACGGAGTGACACATGGAGTAATAGAATATGGCTCACTAATTCACTGGAGGGAATTATCTCTCTTTTTTCTATTGGTCTCTTCTTCACGTCCCATGTTTTGTCATTTTTTTGTGCCTCCCATTATTTTTTTTCATCTTCCTCTGCTTCTTTCTCTTTCACTTGTCTTTACTTCAATCCCTCCAGTTTCTCCTGTTTTATTCATTGACTAGGGTCTTGCTTCATTTTTTTCAAAACTGTCACTCAGATACTCAGTACACTTTTTCTTTTCTTGGGATGCTTCCTTATAGTTTCCTCGGCCTGTTTTCCTTTTTTGCCTCCATAATACATAACTCTTCACAATATATTTTTTTAGTAAAGCACTACAACTAAAAGTTCACAACTCTTGTAAAGCCTAACTAATACATAGATATATAATAATAATTATATAAATCATGTAGGGACCACGGGAACTCCACATATGAATTTGTTCATTGTGTGATGTAAACTGAACTTTTATTTAGAAATTTAAGTTGTTAACGCTTACTGTGTGTTCCCACCATATTCGCCTTGCTTTACTTGCTCGAGTTTGACCGCTGGATCAATTGTTTGTATTTGTATTACTCGCGCGAGTAACGTGAATAAAAACAAACCCGTTATTAATCGTTTTGCCCTTCTCTTCCGATAAATCGGGCATAAATACGGCAGTGACGTTATTGTATATACACATACAGTATATATCTACATACTGTGTTGGAGGTTTCATATTTGTAAAACTTTCCTCGAGCCAAGAAAAGTGATTTAAAAATCTGTGACGTCATCACAATGTTAAGTCTATAGGCCGAGCGGGAACTCGCAGGCGGGGCCAGCGGGGGAAAACATGCAAACACTACGCATATTCAGTGGGCAGCATAACCCGGAAGTACACCCGGAAGCTAGAAACTTTTTCGGCGTATGCACCAAGCCCCCAGGAAGAGCGCCAGGCTTTGAAGCCAATTTGACATAGTGGCCAAACCGTGTAATTACAACTTCCGGGTCCGTCACGTGATGCACACTGGCCCCAAGAATCTTTTTCCCATAGACTTAGATTGGGAAAGAGACGTCTGTAAATCGGGGAGGCGGGGCTAAAGGAAAAGCTAGTGCGCTTGCTCTCTGGGCCGTACAATGCGGAAGCTATGTGGAAGATCCGGGTAATTTTATACCCAGGAAGTTGAACATTTTTGGCTTCATGCGCCACTGAGCAGCTTTCATACGAATGAACGGGGCCCCGCATCCGACGCTGTATCCAGTTCTCTTTATACATCCATGGTATGCACTGGGTGAGCAATTCTCATTGGAATGAATAGGCACCATCTTTGGGTCCGGCATCCAGTTCTTATAATACATCCATACAGCTAGCATAGCAACGATACTCGGCTAAGCACAGGGCTGTTAAACTTTATCAATGTACTGTAACTTTACATGTATTGATTTGGGTTTATTCACTGAGCTGTACTGTTGTGATCTGTTTCATCGTTAGGGTTATTGGATAGCCACTCTGCTAAGTTGATGTTAGTTATGCTTTACACACACACTCATAGAACTGGTTACATCCGTAACTACTATGTCTAACATGCATTCTAACCATCCTCTTTTCTAACCTGGCACCATTATCCTACACTGATCACACACACATTTCGATTTGGCCTCCACACATGCAGAGAGGAAATTTAAAGCTCCCGCTTAACGTGCTCTTTTGTTCTGGCCTAACACGTGTGTTCTTGTCCGTTCACGCTCGCGCAACGTTCCACACTAAGTCATGTGATGACTCCTGAGTCAGCACAACTCACTGAAGAAGACTAAAATATGGTTGAAAGCTTCAAACAAGCCAGCTAGTGGACCTTTGAGCGGACACTATTTTGTCACACATACTGATCGCAAGGTCAAGAATGAACTTTGAAGCTCAATCCAAGTTTGAAGAAGAACTATGTTTGGGGGCATTTACTTGACTGACAATTACCTGAGGTGGTTTGTGGTCAGATGCCTCTCCTTCTGCCTGTCTACAGATATATGAGCTGAGCTCGTCTTCTATATACATACAGTATCTCTTGCAATCTCTCTATTCAATCCTGGCCATGTCAAAGGATGACCAGCAATGGCTGCAGCATTAGATGGCTGTAACATGTTACTGTTTTAAATAAACATGTTACTATACTACCTTCCCTCCATATTCTCCTGAGTTTGCTCATTTTTACACTGCCAGATGAATTTGTATCACTGAGATTAGATTACTGTAAATTATTGTTCTCAGGCCTATCAAACACCCAGTGGCTGCCACTTTCTCATATTTCATTGTTTAATTGCTGATTTTATTTTCTATTTGAATATATATTATTAATTAAATATATTATATAAATAATAGATTATTTTAATTGTATGTATGATGTATTGCATCTTTTAAAATGCATTGAGACTACTGTAACTATGTAGTAAAAACCTGCTTACATACTCTCTGTTCTTTCTTTTAGTCTTCTGATCCTGTTATTTATTTTTCTTTCTCCCTCCTTATGTCTCTTATACTCCTATCACTCCTGTTCCATTACTACCATGCTTGTCTGTCTCCATCCACAATTGCTGTTATTTTTCTCTCTGTCTCAGTCTCTCCCTCTCTCAGTCTAACATGTTTTAACTAAGCTCCCGCCATCCCTTGGGTCTTGTTTCCACAGTAGTACCTCTGTATTTGCAGACTCCCTTAAATATCCCTCTCTGTCTGTATCATTCCTTTCTTTCACCATGCACAAACAAGGCCCCTTGCTATTCAGTGTCAGGCTCTGTGTCTGTCTGACCCTCTGTCTTCCCGAGCTAACAAACACAAAAAGTGTCTGATTTATCCCTCCTGTCTCCTCCTCCTCGTACTATTTGTTTGTTTTTTACGCCCCAGCTCTTGTACTACAGGGAATCCCCTTTCTTGTCTTTCTTAAGAGACAATGTAGGTTGTCTATTAAAGTCACCCTCTTTCCTTCTCTTTTCCTTTAGTCACCTCTCCTTTCCTCACATCTCCTCTTTTCCTTCACAGACAATGGTAGCTGTCTTTTTGAGTGCATTACTTTTTTTAGATGTTTTACTGCTCTGTCCTTTAGTTTACTCCTTGTCTCCTCTCTTCTACATAAGAAACCAAGTCATCTATTTTCAACAGTAAAATATGTCTCTCTTTACCCCTTGGGAGCACTATGACCACTGGGAAATAAGGTTTGACTTTGTCACATATCCAAAATTGCCAGGTGTAAGTTAACAGATGCTACTTTCCCAACTAGGCTGCTTAAAGAAGTTTTACCCTTATTTAGCACTTCTTTACTAGGTATGAGATGAGATATGATCAATCTGTCCTTATTAAAAGGCTATGTGCCACAGTGCTTTAAAGTAGCTGTAATGACTGTAATTAACCTCTTCTTAAAAAGCCCACTCTTGATCCAGAGGTTTTGTCAAATGATAGACCTATATCTAACCCTCCCTTTCTCTTTAAGATCCTTGAGAAAGCAGTGCCAATCAGTTGTGTGACTTTCTACACAACAATAAGCTATTTGAGGATTTTCAGTCAGGATTTAGAGCGCATCATAGCACAGAGACAGCACTGGTGAGAGTTACAAATGACCTTCTAATTGCATCAGACAAAGGACTTGTCTCTGTACTTGTCTTACTAGATCTTAGTGCTGCATTTGATACCATTGACCATCACATTCTATTACAGAGACTAGAACATTTAATTGGCATGAAAGGCACCGCACCAACCTGGTTTTAATCCTATTTATCAGATCGATATCAGTTTGTACATGTTAACGATGAATCCTCATGCATCCTCATTGTGCTTGGACCAATTCTATTTACCTTGTATATGCTTTTTCTTTAGGCAATATTATTAGGAAGCACTCCATGAATTTTCATTGTTATGCAGATGATACCCAATTATATTTATCGATCAAGCCAGATGAAACCAATCAATTAGCTAAACTTCAAGCATGCCTTAAGGACATAAAAACCTGGATGACCTGCAATTTTCTGATGTTAAACTCAGACAAAACTGAAGTTATTGTACTTGGCCCCGAACACCTTCGAAACACATTATCTAAAGATATAGTTTCTCTAGATGGCATTGCCCTGGCCTCCAGCGACACCGTAAGGAATCTTGGAGTTATCTTTGATCAGGATATGTCCTTTAACTCCCACATAAAACAAACTTCAAGAACTGCCTTTTTTCATTTACATAACATTGCAAAAATCAGGCACATCCTGTCCCAAAAAGATGCAGAAAAACTAGTCCATGCATTTGTTACATCTAGGCTGGACTATTGCAACTCTCTATTATCAGGCTGCCCCAATAAGTCCCTTAAGACTCTCCAGTTGATCCAGAATGCTGCGGCACGTTTACTGACAAGAACCAGGAAAAGAGATCATATTTCTCCAATACTAGCTTCTCTACACTGGCTCCCTGTAAAATCCAGAATAGAATTTAAAACCCTTCTCCTCACCTTCAAAGCCCTAAATGGTCAGGCACCATCATATCTTAAAGAGCTCATAGTACCCTATTACCCCACTAGAGCACTGCGCTCCCAGAATGCAGGGTTCCTTGTGGTTCCTAGAGTCTCTAAAGTAGAATGGGAGCCAGAGCCTTCAGCTATCAAGCTCCTCTCCTGTGGAACCAGCTCCCAGTTTGTGTACGGGAGGCAGACCCCCTCCTCACATTTAAGAGTAGGCTTAAGACTTTCCTCTTTGATAAAGCTTATAGTAGGGCTGACTCAGGTGACCCCTGAGCCACCCCTTAGTTATGCTGATATAGGCCTAGACTACCGGGAAACTTCCCATGATGCACTGAACTCCTCTCTCCTCTCTCCCTCTCCATCTGTACGCCCTCATATCTTACTAACTCAACTTCTTCCCGTAGTTGTGTGCTTTCTCTCCTCTCTCTCTCTCTCCTTCTGTTGCTTTCTGCAGGTGTTTCTGCCTCCGGAGCTGTAGAGTCTGGATCTATGGTTGCAGGCCACCTGCTGCCCCCATGTTCCTGCTCTACACCCACTGCTGCTATTACTGCTTTTGTTCTTATTATTAGTATTACTATTATAATATTGCTATTAGTACTACTTCTATTAAT
>VMKM01001766.1:0-113492 GCA_008360985.2 Macquaria ambigua | reverse complement strand
GGGGGGCATTATGTAACTTGAAAACATCAAACTGTCAAACTTTCTGCACCATTTCTGTTCTGCTGGTGTCAGCAAATGTACACACTTTGGAAGCAAACAAGCGTATGTGTCTGTAGCAAAGAAATGTGTTTATCTTCTTTCTGATTTAAACTTCACCCAGAAGTGAGTGATGTGAAGGAACATACAGCTGAGCATGAAACGTATGGTGTGAAAGAAGAATGAATGATTGCAACAATCAATGCAAGAATGATTGTTGAGAAATATATAGAATTAAAATATAAAGAAGTTACAGAAGAAGAGTATCTATCAAAGTAAAAGATGTCAGTGCACATGTTGTTTTCTTTCCTGTTTTTCATTCCAGGAAGCGGGGAGCTGGAGCATTGCCAGACTCCCACTTGTGTCTTGCACCATATCTACTTAATTTATGTTTCCTTTCTTTCAGATGGGGGCCTTTAAAAGACCACGGCTGGTTTTGGCGTAGTTAAACCGACATCATGGTGTCAGAGAAAGGCGTTCTCGTGGCTGCTGCTGTGTTTGTTTTTGCCCTCATTTCACACAGTGAGTTTATGCTGGCATTGTTTCTTTAATAACTAATGATTCATCTATTTAGATTTGTCTTCGTAGTAATTCATATCCATTGGTTTAGATTTTTATTGTATTATTTTCACTGTATTATTATTGTATTTTCTGCAAATCTAAACTGGTACCCATCTTAAACTGTTACCTTCAACTTCATTAATTGCTCATTATTGTATTTTTTTACACTTAGCTGGTTGTATTTACTGATAAATTTGGATAATTAAGTTTCTTTGACATGAAATGCTAAAATGCCCCATTATTATGAAAATACTTTGCCAATAATCCTCTAAATACTTAGTGCAGTGTGACTTTGTACATTTCCATGCAATACTCCTTGTGTGTATGTTACTGTATACAACCAGACATAATAGTTTATTTTAACAGTTTTCTTTCTGGTTGTGTGTTTTGATCATTTCAGGTGAGGGTATAATTGGTGGCAGGGAGGCAGCTCCACACTCTCGGCCCTACATGGCCTCCATCCAGATGCCAGAAGGCGAGAACATGAAACATGAGTGTGGAGGGTTTGTGATTGCAGATCAGTGGGTGATGACTGCGGTACACTGTATGCCAACAGGGTGAGGCAGCCTTCTTCTAACCATGATGAATGTAGTCTGTTAGGTGGGAAACAGAAAGTACAAGATTAAAAAAAACATTATATTTGGTCCCAGAGGACAGCACAAGTTTTACTTAAAATATTTACAACTGTGATTCTCCACATGTAAATGTTCTCTGAGCTGATGTAGCTCAGGTTTTGTTTGTGTTTTTTGGGAAATAATATCTTATGTATTTGTTCTGTTTTCATGAATGATTTCGTTCATTAACTCTAGTTAATCATTTTGTTAGAGTATGTGTCATTCTTTGCCCAGGGTTGGATATTTTCTATTGTGGAACAAAACATGCCGTTTTTCAATCTGCGTCCCCTTTTTGTGATTATAATGTTTATTTAATAGAAAAGGCAAAGTGTGTTATGATGATATAATAGTACATTTTGAAGATTATTCAACACTACAAAATCATTGGGCTCTTTTCGCAGGCCAAATGGAAGGAAAGTAGTGCTGGGTGTCCATTCTCTGAGTGAACCTGAAGAGACAAAGCAGACATTTGATATTTTGGAACTTTACAATCACCCAGACTTCAACCCATTAAATTACGACAATGACATTGCTTTAATTAAGGTAAGTGTATATTTTGTGTCAATCATTCAATCAATCAGTGGTACAGTATTCTGAAATGTAAACTATGTTTTTGGGAACAAGCCAACAACAGAACTCTAAACTCTAGATCTAGAGACGGAACGTATCAAAATGTGAAACGAAACAATCAGTTTTGGAATTTCTGTGTGATTTTTACAGTTGGATCGTCCATTCAACATCTCTGAAGCTGTTAAAGCAGTGGAATTCCTGCGAGCAGGTGGCACAAACCCCGGCCCAGATGCGGAGGTCGACACAGCCGGCTGGGGATCCATCGATAACCTGGAGTCCAGACCAGACAAGCTCAAAGAGGTGGTCCTTGAGGTGGTCAACCCGGCTCGGTGCAGACGCAGCGACTACTTTGGCAGAAAGTTCACCAATAACATGATGTGTGCACATAAAATATGCCCAGACCCCTGTGATCAACCACATAAGAAAGAAGACAGTTGTGATGTAAGTTTCAGTTCCTTCTCTTCTATTAAATATAAATGGTTGTCAACAAATGGGATAGACAATGTCAAGTTAGGATGACCATGAGCAAAGTAATGTATATTTGTATATATTAAAAATAGCACAACCTCAGTTATCTGTCTGTGTAAATTCAGACAACCTTGGTTTTGATTTCAGTCTCAAAAAGTACACAAATGGGGTTTTCTTCCTTTTTCCTGTGATTAAAGCTTCAGGGACTTTATGGCAAAACCGACTAATGTTGCTATTAGCTAGGCTCACGTAAACTACATATTTTAACATATTATATTAAGTCTCTTGTCAGACCAAATCTCAAAATGGGACTGCAAAAGAGAAGAGTGACCCTGTAAATTTTTGCTATTTACAAAAAATCTGATGTCACATATAATCAGTTCTACAGAAGTAATAGAGCAAAACCTGAAAACAAAATCCACACGGCCTCCCTAACAGCAGTTATCACACACTCTGTCCAGAGAAACCTGGACTTGCCAGTCTTAGATATGTTTCTGGTCTTATCTCCTTGTTTATAGTGAACATGGCCGTTATACCCGCTAACGGCAGCATGTTAGCATGCTGACATTAGCTCAAAGCACTGCTGTGCCTAAGTACAGCCTCACAGAGCTGCTAGCATGGCACCGGAGTCACCATACTTTGTCAGACGCAGGTTTATGTACTGTCATTTCCTGTTTAAGACCCTCTCTGCTTGTCTTTTTGCTGTCTTTCAGGGTGACTCTGGAGGTCCTCTGCTCTACAATGGCATTGCAGTGGGCATCACTTCCAATGGAGGAAAGAAGTGTGGTCAAATAAAAAAGCCTGGAATTTACACTATCATCTCCCACTACACTGAGTGGATTGACAGCACCATGGCACCGCAGCCCACAGCAACAGACGACCAGAGCAGTTAAATAAAGAAGAGCAGGCAATACAGTTAGCCTATTATCAGCACGTTGCAGTTTTTGGCGGCAGCCATCAACCACAGTCTTGCTTCCACTGACTCACTGATTATTCTACCTGGATATTAAGCTAATGTGTTTATATGTTGGACAGAAGCGGTCCTTTCTCATTAGCAACTAATGCATGGCTCTAGAGATAGAAAGAGATCAAATCACTTTGTAAAGGAATCAATAAAGTGCAGATTATCACATTCAGATGTCACATGTGTCTTGAGTTGTTTAATATCTTTTACAATAAGCGTCAGATACAATAACAAAGAGAGATGTGGGGAGATAAATAATCAACATAAAAGGTTCCTTGAACCGTATATATGATTGTTATGAGTACAAAGATGAACAGTTATGGAGTAAACTAACTGCAAATAACAAAAACCATCATTAACATGTTAAATTGTATTATAGCATACTACATCACAGATTGAACAGAAACCATTTAAGAGTTACACAATAACTGCTATAATAAAATTTAAGTCAGTCTTGTTTTTATGCAGTTATGTCAGTTTGTTGGCAACTGAGTGCATCTGAATTATGGTGTTTAAGGATGCAACTGTTAGGCAATCAAGATATCAACAAGCAGATGTCACAAACTTCTCAGAAAATCTGCAGCTGTACCTCTTCTTTTCCTCCCCTCTCTGCTCCATGCATGACCCTTAGGGGTCTCCGTGCTATTCACATAGACATTAATAATTCCTGATGTGTTCTGCTTTTCTGTTTAGCTTGGAAAATCCCCACACTACCACCAGTGTTTTTTATATTCACATTTAAAATTGAATAAGAAAATAATAATAATAATTTCTGATTTACTAAACAACCTTGACTTGCTGTGTCAGTCATAAATCATGTTTTTTTCATTTGCATTTCATGAATTTATGTCTAGTATAAATATACTGTTGTTTACATAATAACAAATATATAGAGCAATTCCCCTTAAATTGCAATGGTTTGAGATTTTGTGAAATTCACTCATACAAAGCGCCCCAGTGGCAATTTTCTGCAAGAAAACCATAAAATATATAAAAGCAATACATTTGCAGAGTAATTCATTTTAGTGCAAAATCCTTGCAGAACTGATTGCACATAGCTGAATAAACTCTTTTAGACACCATTTTAACTAAAGTAAACTAATATTATTAATTGCAGACCTGTTGTATTGGATTTTATTACATTGTAAGTGTGTTGCATTTATTGTGTTCACCCCCCTGCCTGTGAGTATAGAAATCAAGCATCTTTTAATAAGTAGTTCTCTTCCAAAGCTCCCTCCTTTCTCTCCTCAATACATTTCTTCCACTCCTGCAGCTCCTGCACGGAAAATCTCTTCACTGAGTATGAGCGGCCTCCGTGTGAAGCTACCAGTTTGTTGATTCCTGAGAGCAGGTCTTTCACCTGAGGGTAGCTCAGAGCATTCTGGGATTTTGTAAGATTTAGCTCATAATAACGGCTCCCATACTTCTGGAGGAGACCCTGGAGGGTTGCATGGGCTCCCGTCACGTAGTCATTGATCCTCTGGGGGCTGTGCTGGTTGCCATCAAAGCGAACAAAGAGGACGATGGCGTGCTCTGCAAAGTCTTGTCCAAAGATCCTCTGCAGGTGCCTGAACATCTCGCACTCGCCCTGGGTGAAGCGCCCCACTTGGAGCACCAGCAGGAAGACGTGGGGGCCAGGTAAGGACAAAGCCAAGCAGTCCTTAACCAGATCCAGATTTTCCACCCCGTCCTCATCCCACAGCTCGGGGGTGTCCAGCAGAATGAGTTGCCTCCCTGCTGCAAACACCTCCTTTCTCTCACAAGAAAAGGTGGGCTGAGCGAGTTCATGACTAGACTTATTAATTGAGTATTGATTACCTGCTCTCTCTAGAATTAGATCTAGAGCAGAAGACTTCCCGCTGCCAGAGAGACCTAGCAGGATGGCTGATATCTTCTTCGTGTCATCAACTTAAAGCCAAGAAAGAAAAGCAAACCAGCTATATGAAATCATTTTCAGAAAGATTAGAAAATGAAATATTTTAACAAAAGGTAGAAAATAACAATACTCACTGATTTGTAATCTCTCTCTAAAGCATTTTTATTGTATTTATAACTTTTAATGTGTCATTTGTAGTGTTGGGGTTAAAGTACGACGATTTTTTAACCATTTTGTGTTACAGAGGTGTAAAACTGAATATTAGATATTTTATAGTGTAGATAATGAGTGATGAATTCCCATATCAATGTGTAACTGTATCCCCCCCTAGTGGGAGAAATTGCTGCATCAGAATGTCTGAAAATTCAGTTCAGGAAAAAATCTACAGTACTTTCATGTTGTGAGAAATTTACTGAAAGTGGACAGTTTTCTAAATAAAATCTTTTTCTAAAGTGTCCCACGTGAAATAAAAGCTGAGCTAGAAAATCACATGGTCCTGTTCCAGTAACACAGATGTACAGATGTAAATGTTTGGAGTACAAGAAAGAGATAGATCTTCTGTATCTTCACTAATTCTGATTTAAAACAACAGAAGCAACTGAAAAATGAGTCTTACCATCAGTGGCACTCATCTGGAGCTGCAACATGGCTCTGTGGCTTGTCACAGCCTCCTCCAGGCTCTCTCTTTTTGTCTCGTATTGCTTTTTTTCAGCTGCCTCCTTCTTTCTTTCCTCAGCGTGTTTCGCCTTCAGCTTCTCCATTTCTCTGGCTCTTCTCTCCTCCTGTTGTTGAACCAGCTGCTTGAAGGCCTGCTCTTTCTCCTGGGCCTCTTGTACCTTCTGTTTCAGCATCTTCATGGATGAATCTTCTGTGTTCCTTTTCTTAGCTTCAGTCAGCATGCTTTCCGTGTAGCCAGTCACACCATTTTCATTCAGCATGTAGTCGACCATCTCGAGTAGAGCACACAGTTCGTCACTTGCTGCAGATGATGTGATTCGGCAGTATCTTCCGTCGCACATGTTTATCAACTCCAGGAAGACGTCGTCCATTGTGTCAGCAACCTTTCCATCTTCCAGAGAGAGCACTACCAGGTATTTCAAAGCTTCAGCTCCATAGTGTGCCTATCTCTATCATTCTTCTTTCCCTCTTTGTATAATGTCCACCTTGGATCAGCAGCAGAAATGCACTGATTCCATCTGCACAAGACTTAAAGCAGCCATCTATTGCCTGGCTGATGCCCTCTTCTGTCATGTCTTGTTTCAAATCTGCATAATGCAAGCTGATCAGGTGACCATCCAGTGTCAAGTCACAGACTTGATTTGATCCCAGAGAACTAAAGGTTAACTTGAGATGTTTATCCCCAGAGCTATCCTGTGGCAGAGACTTCAGGGAGAGCCATTGCTCCACTGTGGATATGACCACCATCATCTGCCTCATGCTGTCTGTCAAACAACACAGTAAAGACTTGTCAATGACTTGTAATCATTTTGACTTCACAAACCAAGTAACAATATGATTACTATGTTTTTAACAGTAACTGTTACAATTTTTGTAATAAATTGACTGCAACCCAATTGCATCTGTAACTTGTCAAGCCTTGCAATGGTAGCCACTGTAAGGCTTGAAAAGTTACAGTAGTAAATCCTTGTACTGCAAATGAAATTAATTAGCAATACATAGTATTGAATATGTAGGAAAACACAACTTTTAGAAAAGAATTACTCACTGTGTGACATGTCTTTTGCAGGTGCTCTCACAGGTCTGCTTTAAGATCCTTGTCAGCTCAAGATAAAACCTGAAACTGGATTCTCTGGCTCTGAAAAAGGCATTATGAGAGCAAAAAAGTAAGATGCTTCCTGATTACAACATTTCACAAGTGACCCACAGTTTTGTTGTCAAGGAAGTGCATTCCACAGCACAACCTACAACAAACTACAAGTCCAATGCAGCTTTCTCATGTTTCACATCATGCAGAGAACTCTGTTCCTTCTCTCACAACTCACAAATAAGAAGCAGAGTCTTACTAATATCTTTGTGCTCTTTAAACCAAGATTCTGTTGTAAGTATCCATGCCAAAGTGTAGAACACTCTCTTTTCTCTTTGTCATACACACACACATACTCACATAAAGTTGTTTTAGTCACTTAGGAGGACATTGCATTAACTTGCTTCATTCCCTGGAGACTTACTCTAAGGGACCAGCCTTGCATTCTCAAATACAGTAGGTGAGTCCCCATAATGAACAGATTTCTGTCCCCACAATGTAAGTATATTTTAAATATGCCAGCATTTCAAAAGTCATATTTGAGGTGAACATTTAAACTGAACCATTATGGGAATTTTCAAACTCCTTATGAGTTGGCCTGGTTCAGTTTCCTTTTCCTACCTGACTCTATCAAGTTGTTGCCCTCTGCACAATAAACCCTGAGAGGCATCCTGTGATTGTTTTTTGTTTCCATTATTGCTGAATCACTGCACATATTCAACCAAAACAGAGGGAGTAGTAAATCTTAGTGCCATGACATGCAAGATAAAATGTGATCCTTGTGAACATGCTCATTAACACTGATGACCAAAAGAAAAATCTGTTTAAATGTTCTCGAAGAATTTTCTCAAATAAAAATGCTTTCTTGTCACTTAGGATGACGTCACGGAAGGACAGTGTGTTGTAAAAAAAAACCCAATAACAACATAAAATGTATCATTGATAACACATGCATGTATTGTAATACTGTTATAGCTACAGTTTATTATGGAGTTCCCCCACATACACAACGACTGAGATTACTGAGGGATTGCACCATCTCCCTGTGCAGCTGCGCGCTGCTGCCTGCCGCTGTCAAAACGGCCCAAAACAAGGCAGTACTACAGCGTAAAATGGGGGAAACCGCCTCGCGAATTTGGATATATTCCTTTTTGTTACTTGTTTAATTCTACCAATACGAAATGTGGTGCTATATATGTGTAATGCTTGTAAAATTATAATAATTAGTGTATATATTATCACTATGTCCCCAAAATAGCATAATGATATTCTAGACCACCCCTAAACATCAAATGGTTTGCCCCGTTGCTACGCTATCTTGTGTAGACATTCTCCAGGGTGATGGAGAAGATGTAGTTATTCGGCCTGAAAATACATAACGTTGTTCGGTTTAAAACGAAAATTGTGCGAACCGTAACAACAATTACAATGGCCGGTATAAGGAGAGTTAACGGAAAATTATCGGGAATCAACCCAGCTGTCAGGTAATGTTAATATCGAATTGTGTTTACAGAAAACGCTTCAGTGAAGCTGTCAAGCTAACGTGGCTAACGTTAGTGCGAGCCGTTGTCCGTTATTTGTCGACGTTCTAACACCACGTATATTTAATTAACGTTAACGTCAACGTTACCGTTAACAATAATGCTAACGTTAGCAAGGTATCTAGCCAGCTATAGGTTACACTGCCAGTATTGATTAACAGCTTAGGCTACATAGTGATTTAGCTGTGCCATAACACCCGTCCCTAGAAATTACCCGCACCTTAGTATGTTCTTTATTGCCAAAACCTATTTAAAACTAACGTTAACGTTAATAACGAATTGTGTGGGATCTGTGGAAGTAACCATTTCTGCATTCCCCAAAACAAACAAACACAAATTTAAATGGTAAAGCTAGCTAAGTATGACTGTCAGTTATGAGTGGCCGTTGGGATAATGTTCTTAGATATGCTCAACATCCACCTGAAGTTAATGTTAATAACAACAAAGTCATGTCTATATATCTTTTTTTATGTTTTTCAGTTGCTGTCGCCTGCATCAGGTCCAGTCTCTGCTCTTTGAGGGTGGCACTGCCACTCCTGATGGCATCCTGTGCTCTCTTGGTATGTTAAGTTGGAAAGTTTGTTATCTTTATTTCTTTATATAGCCTGGTTAACTGCACTGCCAACAGCTAAGGCTAGAGGAAAATATTTTTCAGAACAGATGGTGAATAAAACAATTTATATGGTCATTCCATAACAGCCAATGAATATTAATGTAATTTATTGTGTATTGTAGGAATTGACAGCAGATATAATGAGGGGTGCACTGAGCTGGCCAAATACCTGTTCTATGGACTATATGGAAGAAACCAGCTGAATCTGGAAAATGTCCTTGAGGAATTTCCTGAAGAAATGCTGGATGGTGGGTTTTTCCAGATGTTGTTCACTATATTTTTAATCTTACTTTTGTGCTTGCTTTAGTTTCTATCTACTCTGGCACATTACTTGTCTGCTTTCCAGATGTAATCCTGCTGATCAAGGCGGAGTGTGTTCATCTGTACTGCAACCCAATGAACTACAGTTACCTGTTGCCCTACGTGTCCCACTGGAGGAACCTGCATCTCTACTGCATGACAGAGGCAGAGGTTAAAACACCCCTTTCCTCCCCTACAGGCCTATCATTCCTGTTAATTACAGTTCCTCAGTTATCAGTTATCAAGAGTATTTAGGCATGTTGATTGTCCACCTGTCCTGGCTGTAATTTTAACCCTTGCAGGTTACTTTTCAGGCAAGTTTATTTGTAGCACCTTAAAAAAAAGGGCAATTCATAGTGCTTTACATAAACAGAAAGGCATTTGCCTATTAGACCAGTCAGTTTAAACGTTACACCTTGTCTACACTGGTTGCACAGTGAAAGCGGCACATTCATTTGATACATTGTGTTCGAGTTTTTACCAACATCCCTGCAATTTTTGCACAGAAGGCTCAGCCCCTTCAGAGCTGTCACTAACTATCAAAGTAATGATTGCCAGACCTGTTTCATTGCTGAAAATTCTAAATATGACCCTTTGTAGCAGTGTTTGTAATTGTAATAGTTTTTCCCAAGTCCTTTTCTAAGTTGTCTGCCCCTGTGATTTTCCCACCTCCACATACAGTATGAAGATGAGGAAGCAGCAGAGGAATTCAAAATCTCCAGTTTTGTCACAATGGTGCAGGACTGCTATCGTATCGGAGTACCTTACAGCTCCCAGGGTACATATCATCACATTTTAATCTCCACATTCATTCACTACACGTGTGTTAAAGAGATAGTGAAAATTGTTCACACACTAACATGACATTACATCTCAGTAAGTCGGAATACAGTGTAGTTTCACCTACTTGACAGCTTGTACTTACTGTATAATGTCACCAACAGCACAGGTAATTATACTTGCTCTACTGTTACTTTTAGGACACGTCCAGAGGTTTGATATGTTTATGGTAGAGAAATGGCCCCTAATTCAAGCATTTGCCCTGGAAGGCATCGGTGGAGGAAGCTATTTTACCATGAAATACAAGGTACCTTCAAACCCAAAAAATAAAGAAATATATTTCATATGAAAGTATTTGTAGCACTACATTGTACTTGTGGCCCTACACTTGTTACACCTTGTTTTTTTTTTTTTTTTATATTTATGCTTTTCCAGCTAATGGACATGAGTGAGAAGCTGTGGCAGGTTTACAACAGACTCGACCCAGTGTCCCTGGATAATGTCTTCACAGAAGTAAAACCAAGCTTCTTTTTTCGTGTTTTTGCTGTTCTAACTTTGTCAGGATTATCTTGCATTCAAAGGAAATTATGAAAATGTGTCCTCATTCTCCATAAAAGTTACAGTATCTAAAAATGTCCATATTTTTAAAGGTTATGCTGGTTAATCAGTCAGTCAGTTGAAATATCATGAACTGATTTTGATAATCAACTGTTTTAGTCACTCATAAATGACATTCATATTTTTTGGCTGATCAAAAGTAATATTTAATATGTGATGGTGAACATGACCATTCAGTATGATATGTACTCAAACCTTGGTGATGTTTGTTGTATTTTAGGACTTGGTTAACTTTGAGAAGCAGTGGAGTGGCTTTTTCTCCAGCATGGACCTGGAGAGCCATCTCTCCATCTTGGAGCTATCTGAAGCACAGGCAGGAGAGGTACGTTTATTGCCACATATTCCTACAAAAAAACAGAACAATCTCTCCACAATAATTTACTGCCTTTCAACAGCATCATATTGTGATATATTAAGTTATTGTTATAATTATATTGTTGAACAAATCTTTGTCTAAATGAATAATACAAACTAAACACATTTTTTCTTCACAAAATTAGATATTTAACATATTCATTGATTATATGAAGAGAAGATTAATACCATCAACTAGTGCTGGCTGTGATTCTTGCTGTTTTGTATATATAAGCATATAATATTTTCTTCATATTTTTTCCTTTTTATAGGTTAATATACATTTTGTTATTTGATTTAAAACAGCTGTGAGAATACATTACAGAGAAAAATTCATGAAAATCGTCCTTAAATTAGTATCATGCTTCCTCCATCCTCCTGCACCTTATTTATGAGTAGTGGGGCATCATAAGTCAGCATCGATGCACCCTCATTGGAGGGTAATACAGTATACTTGCTCTTCAAAAATTGAACATGGACAGGGCAAAGGTGTAGTGACTGGAAGGAGATCCAGTCAATGTCTGCTTAAATGACTACTAAATGTAAAGAGTTTTTTCAAATGGCATTGTTCAATGTCTGGTCTTAGTAGTCAGCTAAGTGTACTTGTGTCCTCATAAAGTGTATTCTCATCAATCCACAGGCATTCCGTACTTATTACTCTCATGGACTGATCTCAAGCAACATCACAGATAAATGGTATTCTTCATATTCAACAATGTCTTAATACTGAAATTATGTTCATCTGTACTCTTGCAGTGTGTAGAATGAAAAAATACTATTGCTTAATCAAATGTTTTCTTATTTCAGTAAAAGTCAGCAGCCCTTTGTGTTGTTTGGGAAGCATTCCTCCTTAGAGGATTTGGAGAGTTATTTGTTCAACTTTCCCTCAGAGAGTCATCAGGTCCGCAACACAGGGCCTCAAGGTTCTACAGCCAAACACATGGTGAGAAGTCTGAAATAAGAAAAAAAGTATGATGTGAAAAAAATGACGTAGCTAACACTGTAAACTTCTTACATTACTAAAGGACCCCTATAAGTGCTAAGGAGAGTATAAGACCTGCCACTGTGATAACTGTCCAGCATTTCAAATGGCATTGATGTCATTTTTCCATTATGCATAGGTAATGTTTTATAAATCACATTGCTCAAGTTAAGGAGGAGAACTGGCCTGCAGCACCACCTGGTGAAGTAATTAGGTACAACCAGTGGTCAGTGATGTGCAGAACAGTGTTTTGACAAATCATCTTGAACATCTCATGCCAGGAAACATGCAATTGCTGATCCCATGTCTCCTGTAAATATGAGATTTAGGTAATTTTGCACCACTTTGGTCTGTGTCATTTGTGAAGTGGGAACATGCCCTGATTGTATATTTCAAAAGAAACACTTTTATGTCCATTAGATTCTGCAGTGTGTGGCTCCCAAAGGACCTCTAGCCTGCTCTCGAACCTATTTCTTTGGGACCACCCACACTCCATACCTTGGTGAGGATTTATTGTATGACTTTGCTAATTTGATATTGATCAGCTGCATATTTGTAAAATTATGAGTTGTTTTTTTTTATATTTTACATTATTGTCCTTAGCATCACATTTCAGTGGTAACCCTGCTGCAGAGCATAGTTTATTAATCCAGAAGTTAAAGCAGTACTACCTAACCCTCTGTCAGAAATCCTAGTGTGAAATGTTGCTTTGCATGGAGTTAAATGCAGCGTCCAGAAAGGGCTTAGCTGGCCTGCGGTTAAGTGTAATATGAGAAGCCCTTGTTTGTATTGTCAGTATATAATTTGTTTACACTTCCTGTATTTCACCCACAGGAAATCAAAACACAGAGCAAAAGAAAACAGAAGTCTTGTAAGTGATTTAACTTTGGATCTCATAATTAATATGTTTCCCTGTAAGCTATTGGTTGGCTGTTGTTAAATGTTAAAGAATATCTGAATGAAAGAGTTTGTTTTTTCAGACTTTTGTCACAGATTTATTCAGCTGCTGTTCAAGCAGTCCTTTCAGGAATCAAATGCTACTCCTGTACCTCCAGTGGTACCAAGGTAAGAAAAAAAGAGCACCTATTTATCTTTAAGCATGTACTGTAGCTTGTACAGTTGCTCATTAAGAAATGTTTATTGTTGTAGGCTAAGGATGTAGCAGAGAACACCTTTCTAGTGGCATTGGACTCAATGAATTTAAGTCAGTACCGCAGTTCTCTCAGGTACAGATTGATTTCAATTTTTTCACTGTCGTCCACTGTGTGAGGCTTTCAGCCAAGCATGAAATGAAATGTATTGTTTGAATCGGTTTGATTCTGTTTTTTTTGCTCTCAGGTCCAAATGTGAATTCAGCATTCAAGCAGTGAATAAGCAAGGAAGGTGGGTGGTAACTAGTTCTTATTGGTCATTTGTATTTTCTGACACAGCTCATTGAAATTTTCATTGTGTTATTTGAAAAATACACACTAAACTGATGTTTTATTAAAAACCTTTTTATAAATATTTGACTTCAGACCATAAGAGCCTGTTTTTTTATTTTCAGGATCATTCCTCTGACTGATGAAGAAAGCCGTTATGTAGTAAAAACAGTAAGATAGAGATAGACATTATTTCTTGCTTGACCAAAGGATAACAATGAAATTACTTATGTATGTAAACAGTTTTCCTCTGAAAAGCTTTTTTTTCCCTCTTGACTAATTCTGCTTTTTTTTCCTAAGGCCTCCATGACTGTCCATGACATCCCAGACCTGCAGTGGGATGGGGGGGACCTGGGCTCTGTGGTCTTCTCTGAATCCTTCTTGGAGTCCAGCATCAACATTCAACAGAAAGGTACAATATTGATTAGATTAAGTCCAATTAGAATGGATTGCTGATTGATTCCACAAAGGAAATTTGATTTACATAATAAGCAGGATAAATCCACAGGTCACCATCAACAGAAAAAGGCAAAAGTCATTTTGAAACAACAGAGCACTAGTGTAAAAATAGCTTCCTGCCCTGAGGATCATACTTGTCATTCATCTTTCGTGTTTGTCATTCTTTGGCTTTGTTGTTTATGCTTCATTTTAAACAAGTCTTTCCTCTCCTGCTCCACAGATGGCACTGTGTCCTCAGACAGCTGCTACACCATCCTGACTACAACTGTGCCTCGCTATGCCTGCTGGCTGGTATGTGTGGGGCTGAAAATCAATTTCAGATTAATGTGATGAACAGAATGTTTGGATACGCACTGAGTTACTTAGTCTAGATTTATTTTACAGTTAAAGTTTACCAAAGCTCACATTTTCACAAACATTGTTTGTTTGTTGTCAAAAGTCTCATGGTCATGTTGTTTTTAGATGGAATCTGATGTCAAACAATCTGAGCAAGCCCAACATCTTACTAAAGTAAGTTCAGAAGCTTCATTTATCCTCAGCAGTGTATGAATACATGCTTATGTACAGTATGTATGAGCATGTGACCTCAAGACTCAAAGCATGTGTCTTAAACAGAAAGAGGAAGGCACTTGTTTGGGAACTGCTCTGACTGTAGCAGATGCTGCGTATGTGTTCTCCAGCAGCCAGCTCTCCACACCTGAAGAAGGTGATTTTATTGATTTACAGTATTTCATTTCTATTTAAATGTGAAAGGACATTTACGAGGTGTTTTTTCACATATTCTGGCCAATGTCATACCTTATGTGACAAAGAGTTGTGATTCTACATCATTTTAAATATTTTTTCAAATGTCTTAATCTTAGGGAAAATCATTTTCTTCTCTGAGGGACTCCTGTTCATTCATTCTCAATATGGAAGCATTACCCTGTCCAAGGATCACATCAGCACCATCAAGTTCTATGATCCGGTAGTATTTACAGTTGTACCATGTGATATGAAAAGCAGTAGTCCATCTTTTATCGGATCACATATATTCTTTTCTACACAAGATCTGTTTTGTTGTTACTTAGTACATTAATGATTTAAAGGACAGTTATTTGCTTGCTGCCCTATAAAACCTTGATAAAATATTTTAATATGAATCCATATGCAGTTGAATTTCTGGTACCAGCTTGTGTATGATTTGGGTGTCCTCTTATTACCAGGACTCCAGCGCTGTGGCGTCTCTCTTTGTGGAGTATGAGAGCAGCCTGCTCCCCCACCTTCCGTACCCTCTCCACAGCTCTGACCAGTGTCTGGTCTTTGCTCTTCAGCCCAGGTCTAAGAGCCACAGGGCCTTCTATTCCAAGGTAAGACCTTTAGCCAGTGACTTCTGACAGGCACATGGGCCATCTGAGTATAGCTGATTCAGACTGATCAGTCTCTCCTTTAGGGTTTTACTACGCCAAAATGCTATACAGTATTTGTCAAAAAATATATGTTGTCAAGTGTTTAACTCCCACTAGAACTGAATATATTTGATTTGAGGGATCATGAGTTGTGGATGAAATACAGGATTAGTTTGGTTTTGTGCTGGTTCATGGATGAACCATTGCTTTAAAACGTTTTTAGCCTATTTCTTCATTTTATGCTTATTAAAGATAAGTTGTATGAACCTTTTCTCTCTTGGTTTCAGGTTTTGTCGGTGTGGCAAAACTCTGAATCTGGACTCACTCTGCAATTGGTGGACCAAGAGCACCTGACCTGGAACCAGAAAAACATGTAAGATAACTTCATCTCCTTTACAACTTAAGAATAGTTGTTTGTATGCTAGATGCCAGTGCACATTCCTTGAAATATCACATACACTTTTAGAAAATGTGATCTTATTTGATCAAATAAGATCAAGTACAAACAAATCAAAATGTTTTTGATAAATTGGGGCACACTTATACCATTTGAATTTTCACAATTGAATAATTGAAAATACATTTGAAATGTTTTACCAAGCCCCTTTCTCATCATGTCACAAGGTTTTGATAGTCCAAGCTGTCTGATACATATTGTTAACATAGTTTGTGATTCTGTTAAGTAATGAATCAGTCTTTTAGATGTTATATAAGGTAGATAATTAAGGTTAACCCTGTCCATGAAATCCCTACAAAATAAATTGTAATGATTTTCTTTCTCTCAGGCACACCAGACTGCAGAAGCTGCATGACAGTCAGGAGCCACCAGTTGCCAAACGCAGAGGCAGCCTGAAGACTTCATACTCCCAGCTGCCAGAGCAGGACATGTTAGTACATACTCTGTTCACTCAGTAGAGTGTTTCACAGTTGGACCGAACAAGTAATAAAACCTGATGCTAGGTATTGCTTAATCACAAGTATGTCTTCCAAAAATAGCATTTAAGCCTGTGTTTCTTGATACAGCGTGGTGACCATCCACACTTGAAAGGTTGTTTCTGCTGAGAGAAAGTATATAAGATAATGTAGCTTTATTATATAGCCCGAAATAAACAGTGCACACACATTTTCTTTCCTGCCATTATTGCTAAAACAAAGAAGACTACATGCAAGGTTAACTCACCTTTTGGCAGCTTCTTGGTCTTCCCAAATCTGTCCTAAATCTGTCACCTGGTATCATTAGACATCCAACTGTTTAAAGCATTTGCACCCGAAATAAACATACTGTACAGTGCTAAAAATTAGTTGCTCTCGTTTGCACAATTTTGCATTATCAGTCTAATTTGTAAGATAAAAACTGATTGTGTGCTTTTATAGAAATGTCTACTGCAAAAACTGGGACAAATACAAGTAGTGAGAATCAAAGACGTGGCTGGTGAAAGGAAATTTTAAGACTTAACTGTAAAATTGTAGCACTAATTGTTGTCAGTTGCCTTACAAGTCATGCCAGTGAGTTGTGGCCCCATTTTTCCTTACTGATTGCTGTATTCTGGTCTATGCCAGGTTTCTTCAGCACTTTGCCTTGAGTAGTATTGGTCAGGAGCCCATTCTGTATGACCACCTGGGGGTGCTCTTCCCCTCAGCAGAGCTGAGGAATCCAGTCAACAGTCAGGGAGACAAGGTGAGCATATTGACTAAGGTGCAGTGGATCTTAGTAGTAGACAAGAAAAAAAATGTTTCTGGTTCCTTCGAAGAATGCTCTCTTCTCTGCCTTCCTAAGTTTAGCTGATACTATTCATATCTGATGTGGGCTTTTTAATGTGTGAAAAGGTTGTCATTACCATCATCACTGGATTGCCGGGAAGCCATAAGAAGAGACTCTGCGACTTCCTGGTCCAGTTAAACAAGGAACATGGAAGGTGAGACAGCTTTTTGCTCTGTTATCATTTTTAATCCTACATATTATGTAGTTACATTTCATAATAATGATTATGAGGAGAACAGCACAAACAGAAATAATACAATTTGATTATGATTTCATCCGTAGGTGGGTGGTGTATAAGCCTGGTCCTGACAGCTGTAACAGCTTCTCAGCCTCTCACCTGCAGCAGTACTTGTCCAGCTTCCTGGAGAACCAGAGAGGCCCAGGAGGCAAACCCCGTCTGTTGGTGCTCTTACCCGGGTAATAAAGCCCGCTGATCAGCTTGATACAGCTGAAAACTGAGCAGACTCATGCAGTAGAGCAGAGCTAAGCTAAATGGAAGCATTTCATTCTAAAAATACAACCGTGTGAAAATAATGTCTGACGTTGATCATTCAATGTCCTGAATACTAATAATTTCACCCTAGTGCGTAAAACAGATCTTAACATCTGTACCTTATGAGTATTTAGAATATGTTGGGATTTCAAACCTAACAATAACAGACAGTATTTGAAGAAATTAGAAAAAGGAAAGACTGGATTAATTTACTGTTCTTTGTCAGTGTGATGACTTATTTATTTATAAATGTTCCTACTTGTACAGATACACAGATGTTCTGGATGTGGTCCAGGCTGTGCTTTTCCACCCTGACCCAGTTGTCCAGGCATGTTTCACCATCGGCGCTGTCACTGCTTGTGTGGACCCGCTCGCCTCCTGTTTGGAGCACAGGTGAAATTTCTTTCTCCAGAAGATTAGTTCTCAACACTGCTTCTCTTAAATGAAACAAACAAAACAAGCTTCGACTGCCATAAAGAAATGTATGTATGTACAATGGATTTGGTGACTACTCGAAACACTCCTGCAGCACAATCTGCTATTCTGTTATCTGTCCATATGCTTACAGTAGTATGTTCCAAAAACATACATTTTCACCAAAAATAGATTCTATTTGATTCTACTACAGTTAACTGCTTACATTTGTTGTTTGTGAGCACTGTAAGCAAATGTAGTTGCATGCAACAAACGTTAGCTGTGTATTTAGCCAAATTTTGGCCTATTTTGCAAAGTTAATGCAGTTAAATAAGCTAAAACACACCAGTGACCGAACCTGAAATTCAAGTTGAGGGTTTCACACAGTTATGTTTTCAAGTAACATATGGACAGACCCGATGATGACAGACAGGGCCGGATGTTGATAAATTGTTGAAGCACTGGAGATTTCCAGGACGAGGTTACATGACACATTTAGCTATTAAAACTCAAGGCTGGGTCCCTCTTACAGAGGGGATCATTTCTACATTTAATCTCACTCTTCTTTTGTTACAGGCTTTAGATGTAGCTTACAGAGCTTCTCACTGTCGTAGATTGACTGAGCTGCTCCACACAATATGACATACCACTCCGATTAATAGGCTGTTTTCCACTGCACAGCCAAGCTGGGTTGGCCAGTGATACTTACGTACAGTTGAAGTCAGTCTAGAGGGTCTAGTTTTTATAACATGCTTGGGAAACTACTGCTGCCGTCTTTCTTCACCAGAAATTTAATTGAAAAGTGTTATAACAGATGCCCTGGTAACTAGCTGAAGTATAATAATGTGATTCTGCACAGTAACATTTATAAATACAAGAGCATATATGCTGGAAAAAATTCTATTTGGAAGACTTCCACAGTCCTTTAGATGATGTGATTATCTAGCGAGCTGAGCTTTAATAATAAATCTTAAACATGTTTTGGACCCTGTGCTGTAAACATGTTGTGATGACCCTCCAGTCAAACTCTGACAAGCCCCACTTGGCTCAGCAGTGGAAAAATGTGTAATAAGAGGTTTAGTTAGCAATGTGGTTAGCACTGACTTTTCCATTTGAGGCATCTTCGACAAGCCCCCGTCACTGTCTGTTGCCATAGATTGTGTGGAGGTCTGTGGACCCCTACTGTGGTGCTAATTAGGTGTGGTTAGCCCAGCTTAGGCATGACCTGCCCGTCAACCCCCTCAGCATAGCCCTGTAATCCTCCAGGTCCACATGTGCGACCAACACACCCTCCTCAGTGCTCATCAGTCAGTCATGATCCATTCTTTGTGATAAATGTAGACAGTTCATTACATCAGGACAGGAAAGATAAATGCCTTTTAAATTGCTGATCCCCCAGCCTGCAGGCTCCGTAAGAGCTGCAGGGGAGGGTCTGTGGTGGCTGGAGGGGGACTTGGCTCAGAACGGTTATTCAGAAAGTGGTGTATAACACTGATCGATTTAAAAAAACTCAGGATAAATTATGTTAAGATTAAATGAGATTACAGAAAGCTTTTATATTGGTCAGTTGCCAGTCATAGTCATGATGTCATCCTATGAAAAATGCCTCACGATTGATAACCGGATTGCTAGCCAAGGGCCATAACATGGAATTAGCCTGTTTATTGCTGCACAACTTTGGCAAGCACCTATTAGTCATAAGTATTTGAGTTATTGTTAGTGATGATATAGTTGAATCCATCTACAATGCTGCAGTGACCATCTCAGACAAACTATATTTGCATTTGACTGATGGCTGGCTGTCATTCCCCACCCTGTATTTAAGTACACTGTACATTTAACTTAAAGTTCTTCTGTCTCTTGTCTGTCACTTTAGGTTTGCTTTTCCTAAGCTGTTGGAGCAGTGCAGCCAAGGTAAGTCCTGACTGTTGCACGGTTCTACCCTCCAGTTTCCCAACAACAAAATATATCAAGGATACACTTCTTTCATGGAATACTGAGGAAACACCATATTGATATTCATTGATACAGATTTTTTTCAGATGCCATTCCAAACATATGTCATGCTGCCAGGTTGTACAGTATAACCATTAAAGGTCAAGAAATGTATGACTTTTGTCAAACTAAGTCAGAGGAGAAGTTGCACATGTATGACAAAAATAATAGTCATATTCTCAATAGCAAATTAGACATCCAACACAAATACCCAGTGAAGAAGTAATGTGTGCATGTGCAACAATGCTTTGTTGTTAGATTTTTTGACTTGGGAAATGTGTTGCAGTGCCATTCACCCTCCAGCAGGTTCATCCTCCATCTTGAAAAATGCAAAATTGGAACTCATTATAAACATATTAAAGATCTTAGTACACTTACTACCTACTACTTAGTACAGTACAAATATCAAACATGTATCCAAGTACATTTTGAGGTTGAGTTTGCCACACAGAACTCGCAGTGATGGTGGCCAAAACATCACCCATCATCTAGTTATTCACCATTGTAGGAGGAGAAGGTTTTAGATAAAGTTTAACATTTGCAGATATTGTAATATAAAAACCTAAAGCACCCAACCTTCACTTCATGTTGAGAGTTCACATTCAATCTTGTATTCTGACATGACATATTGGAGATTTTATTTGGGTTTACTGCCATCGTCCTTGCCATCTTTGTTACTAGAACCAGAAAAATCCCAGTTTGGGCTGGATGAGTCTGGCTGGGTGGAGCTAAAATGACATGAGCATGGGGCAACCACAACAGTTTAATCTGTCACAGAATGACTTAGTATGCCTTTTATA
This sequence comes from Macquaria ambigua, assembly GCA_008360985.2. Taxonomy (NCBI): domain Eukaryota; kingdom Metazoa; phylum Chordata; class Actinopteri; order Centrarchiformes; family Percichthyidae; genus Macquaria; species Macquaria ambigua. The sequence continues at coordinate 92,718 of VMKM01001766.1, read as the reverse complement.
TCTTACCAATCGTTTTGAAGGAATCAAAATGTCAATTTCCCTTAATATGCAGCCTGCAGGTAGAACACTGCGGCAGTAATGCCAGTAAATCAAATCTAGTGTAAAATATGGAATTTCTGCAGCGGCTACACAGATGTGGCTATGTATTTTCAGCAAAGTGAGCCAGTTTCTCCTGGAATTCTGATTCCCTTTTTGTGCCTCATTTTATGTCAGGTATTGTGAGTACAGTGGTGTTCACTGGGCTGACAGCAGAGCAGAAGCACCCTTTCATGCAGCATGTTCAGCAGTTGGTACGCTCTGCCAACCCCACCGCAGCCTTCATACTGGCAGAGAGAGGAGCTGTCACCAGGTAGGCGCCCACAGAATTGTGATCAATGCTGCAAACAGTCATTTAACTGCTTTTATCTTTGCTTAAAATATTCACTCTAGGCTACATTTTATTCCGCTTTTTTAGTCTATGTCTGAATCTGTTGGGTCAGAGCACTGCTCGGTTAGCCCAGAAATGTGTCATGAACATTTCCCAGTGCATTCTGTACTTAAAGAATATTTCATTTTTGTAATTAAAAGCTAAAGAGTAGATAAAGGAGATTTTCATAAGTAGTTGTGTGTTTTTTCATGTCATACTTGCATACGTTTATACATGTATTTGTAGTGTTACATATTAATTCTGTATTGTTTTTGTTTTTTTATCAATTAGGACTGAAGATGTGAATCTGATATTGTCTGATAGCAGCTTCAATGAGCCACAGATGCTGAGAGCACGTTATGTCCTCTACCCTGGATGGTAAGACTCTTATCCTATGTTCCACTATATTGGCTATGACCCCCGTGTGTCCTCCTGTGTTCACACTCAACCTTTTAGCCACTGAGCAACAGATTGGCGTTGATTCCTGCCTCTGCGTTCCTCAGTCCTTCCTCGCCTCCCTCCCTGCGGTTTAATTGCCACTCGGCTGCAATGGTGGGGGTATCGGCTGCTGATTGCTATAAAGCCCCTCAGGGCATCTTGTGTTCTTTCACCAGCTGCCTCCTGGCAGCACAGTAACAAGCTGTTGGCCATGCAGTTGCCATGTACACAGAGGGGGTCTCCTTCCCTTTGGACCTGGTCCAGTTAGCCTTTATGCCACAGTGGTCAGCCTAATATGAACCTCTGCTAAATCCTCCTGTCAGATAATACACTGGATATCTGGCCAGAGTCGGGCTCTTTTGATTTACTCATCTTCAAGCTTTATTTTGTGTACACATAGTATGTTAGTGTGTTTCAGATGCTTCTTACACATCCATTACTCTTTGACCAAGACAGTAATCTTTTTCACCCACTCTACATTTATAGATTTATCATCCACTTCCACAGTTCTACCAGCAAATCACACACACACTGGCCTCTTTCCTGTGGGCAGCTGGTAGAGTAAACAACTTTCCAGCCAAAGACAAAATGTAGCACAAACATTTGGCTTGCTCTAGACTTAACTTTCTCACCATTTGTGTAATGTGCACATGTTCTGTGTTTCAGGTGCAAAGGGCGCTTCATCTCTGGTTCTGGGTCTCTGGTCCTCACCCAGCAGCGCGTGGCTTTCAACCAGCCCCTAGAGAGGCCTCTATTTGTCACCCACTGTAAAGGTGAGACGGAAAGGAATCCTCCCCCCTTTTTTTTGACTCTTACACGTGACAGAAGCTCCTGATATGAGCTGGCAGCGTTTGATGATGATTACATAAGCTGCCTTTCCCTCCAAATATGGAGACAACTGAGGTCTCAAAGTGTTTGTCTGCAGTTGCTGTGAAATCATCTGTATTCCCAAAGGATGCACGTATGACTTCGCCAACTTTACTCTTCAAGAAATTGTTCATTTGAATTAATTTTGTTAAATCCCACAATTTGTTTCACAATACTAACTGCTAAAACGTCATAATTTTTCTGTAGCATTCAAGTCATCACTAAAGCCGAGCCCCTTCCGAGGAAATGTATACAACGTCTGGGGAAAAGTCAGATTTTCTGGTAGGAACTCCATATTTTCATTTTATTTTTGTCTTATATAATACATTGCCGCTTTTGCTCACTTATACTTGCATATTTAAGCATTACTAAACAAATGTGACTTCTTTCCTTGGTAAATATGTGACCTGCATTTGCATTTCCCAGTTTTGGGAATTATTAGTGAAAAGGTTGCCCTCAAGGCAGGCAAGAAGCTCCTGACGGTAGGATTATTGCTCGGTTGTTGCTCTGGTGTCTGGTGTCTAGAATTCAGCTCATAGTCCACTGGTTTGGTTTCCTCCACATAGTTTTCTCACTCTTTTTCATTTGAAGACCTGTGTAGAGTTGTTGCATGAGGAGAGAGTGCAGGTGCCTGTGAGGAGATGTGCAGAGAGTGTGCAGATATTTGTAGAGAGGTGGGAAAATACAGTTGTATGGAACGAGTGTGGAGACTGTACTGTATGATTCTTATCCTAATACTCACATTCCTTTAGTGTCAAGTGTGTATCTCAGTCACTGTCTTTAGGGTAGTGTATCATTTACATCACTTTATATTTAGTTATTTTACTTTATTTTAATTTTTGTATTTAGCTGTTGCACATTCAATACATATTTTACATTGAGTTAGGACATATTTGACATGTTTTATCTTGTTTTTTACCACACACGTGAGTGCTGTGAGCCATTTTTGGATCAGAGAGGTTGTATGGATGTTAAAACATTAACACCCCACCAACACCATGCTGTTGCCATATGAAGCTGCTGTAGCAGGTGTTACACAAGGTGTGAACTGTATGTGCGACTTGTATGTGAGCTCCTTCATCTCTGGAACCTCCAGACTCAGACCAACTGATGGAGGTGAGCTACAACACAGTGAGCGGGAGCCTGAGCATTGTCCCAGACCAGAGCATTGACCCTCTGACCCCGGGCCCCAAAGGGACCAACACTTCCTGCTTCCTGATGTTTGATGGTGTTGGCCTCACTGAGGATGGACTGAAGGACTGGCTCAGACTGTGCGCCAAGCAGGTAGACATTTAAAAAGCACCCGCTGTTTTTGATGGCAATGTACACTGAGACTTATGTATAGATCTATTATTATGGGAAGCATCAGTCCAGTACTGTGTAAGGAAAGAAACTGTTGTGTAACCACAAGGCTGTTGTATCTTTTTGATGTTTACAGAGGCAGACAAAGAAGCCTAAGAAGACTAAAAATACCCTTTTACCACAAGAAATCAAGCACATCCATGTGAGTGTGTTTATATTTCTAATTATATACAATATCATTTTATATTTAGCAGTGGTGGAATTTTGTGTGGAAGAACTGCAGTAAGTTACTCTGAGTTTTGTTGACTAGGAGCAATGTGTTTATGAGCTAGCACCTGCTTTGTTTGTACCTATGTTGAATTACTAGCATGCACGCACTGCACATATGCACTTTGTGGCTATAACAAATTTAGCAGTGCGCAAGCAAAAGACAGATAAGAAGATCAAACACCTCTACCTGATGTATACATGGATGTAAATAATGCAGGTTTCAAAATATAAAAAAAATTATTTGCTTTGGAAATGTGTGGAATGAAATGCATCCCACACATTTGAATCCCTGGTGTCTAACAAATTTGTGGGATGCATTTCATACTGTATATATTATGACAAACAATACATTTAAAAATACCTTTTTGTTTAAAAGAAAACTCCACAGGCTACCGGCTTAAGTTTGTTGTCGATAAATGCCACTGCAAGAGCAAAAAGAGTATGAAATCTTTGATGTTAGATACAAGCCTCACCAGACATTTGCCAATGTTCTCTTTTTTGTTTGTTGTTGTTTTTTTGTTTTTTTGGGGGGAGATTTTCCTTATCTTCTAAGAGAGCTTGGGCTGGGTCAGACTGTTATTGATGTGGGCCTTTTCAGTCAATAACCTTGACTGAACTTGATATTATATGTTTCTGTTTAGATGGCCAGGCACTTGGACCCGCTACCACCAGGCTACTTCTACAACGGTTATCAATATGTTGATATCTTTGGCGAAAAAAGGAACATCCATCCCAGTATCCTTTTCATAGTGGTTACTGTCACTCAGGCTTGGAATACTGGACTGGATAGTTTTCATATTTCAAAGGCTAAAAAAAAGAAACCGGTACACTTATATCAGCTGTTTAACAAAAATGTACCTGGTATACATACAGTAGATGTGAGTCAGTTTAGGTAATAAAGATCAAGCTCTGTGTTTGATAAGTCATAGAATATTTGTGCTGTTTAATTGACAAATGTAGATAGGAACTTGACCCAAAGAACGCAGAGTGACCATGAATTATTATGCAGGTCTGCTTGCATCTGTATTTACTGTTGTGTGTTGTGATTGTCCTGCTGTTTCCCTTACATTGCTATTACTGCAGACATGGAAGAGTTTATTAAAGATTACATCACCGAGGCCAACAAGGAGATCGAGCTATTCAACCGTCAGCTGGAGCTGCAGGGACAGCCTGACCTGTTTGATCCATGATAGAATCTGTCTGTATGTCCACTGCCTCCATCTGTCTTTTTTAACTCTAAGGGAACCACTGTGGGAGGGATAGGGAGGGCGCATGGGTTATGTGCTCAACACTCCACTAGAATGGTCAATGTGTGTTCACACCACATGCATCTGCAGAAACTGCTGCAGCTAGAAGTCCATTCATTATCTACTTATCTATTGTCACTTTGTTTCCTAATTTGATGGCATAAAAAGGTTGAGAGCAGGTGAGCTTTTAAACAATGACATCACTCATCAAAAGCCAGTTATGTCATAGCATGGCTGTTTGCCTTACTTCCTACTGCAACACAGCTAACTGTACAGTTAGCACTTTGGCGAGTTAGGTATCATATTTATCAAAAGAAAGTGGCAAATTGATGCGGTCAATTTGAATGTTAATTCAAATTAAGACACGTTTGTCAAGAAATGAGAGTTGCTCACAACTGCAGACAAATCTGAAACATAACGCAACATGAGACTCCATCTTTAAACCAATGTGATTACGCCACTAAGCCTGCAAGCTATGAGACTTTCACAATTGAAGGGAATTTCCAACCGCACACTCCTACGGCTTGTGCGTTTCTGTTTATCACAGTTGGCAAATTAATGCCTCTATTTCTGGACAGGCATGGATAGCCGTGTGATTCTGGTGGGCTCCCTGGTGGGGTTTCTCAAGAATCGCTCCTCCTCTGTTGTCACCCAATCCATGGCCCACCTGTTATCTTGTCTGCGTGCCACGCTACAGCAGAGGGAGCGCTTGGCCATAGAGCTATAAACATTGGACAGCCTGTTGGCTGCAGACAACTGATGAATGATGCCATTAATCACATAGCTAAACGCCATCCCTGTGCTTTATTTTAAGACTCCTAAAGTGAATCTAATGAAAGTGCAATAAAGCAGACTTCATTCCCTGCAGCAAAGTGTTAGTTATAAAACAAGGCCATCAAGAAACACATTGAATCACTGAGGTTACTTTTCCTTAAAGCACTGTATTCTGTTTATTATAATGCTGCTAGGTAACAGTGAGAAACCAGATAGACACAGAAAGTTAAGCTAAGCCTCACTGCAGCCTGGTGTGGGTCACTCATTTCACCATTTTGGTCAAATTGTTCATTTGTTGTTGCATTTGTTATAAGTGTGAACATTCCCATGTTTTGTTTTTAACCTTTTGGGTCACTGCTTTTGGGTAGGACAAGGGGAAAATGAAATAATCTGTGAAAACCTTGATTCAGTTTACTGTTTGATTAGGTGTGGGTAAACATCAGTAGAGCCTTTAGTGAAAAGTATAAGGCTTTGTATCAGTGGTGTGATGTTGCAGAGAATCAGACTTTATGTCCTGTTTAAATGAGTAGTTATTCTACTGTTTGCTCTGCGATCGTGTGTCACACTAATGTTCTATGCATGTCTTCCTCTGATCAGGGTTCCTACACAGGTTTTGAAATTCTATAACTTGAAAGAAAATGTGTTTGATAAGCTGTCAAGTAATTTCTGTGAAAAACCTGTGCTATCATTTGTACAGCTGCATATTTGGGTAATTTAAGACCCAGTTAAATTCTAAATTGTGATATCTAACCAAACAAGCACTTCAAAGTAAAAGCGTGGTAAATAAGAGGAATTTAAATGTTGAAAATGTGTGGGAACCCTGCTACAATCTCTGGAGATTTGATGGCTTTCATTCATTATGGGGTCAGCAGTGTAACATGCAGACTAATTAACAATCTTTGGATCAAGTGGCGCTAGGTTTGTCTTGAGTGAACTGATACTGACAAAGGAACATTTAAATGCACATATAAGTGTGCACAAACTGCTGCTACTATAATGGTACAAATATTACATTAGCCTTTGTACACTGTACCAAAAAAAGCGCCTGTACTGCATATTGATTACTCTGAGATTTTTGCCATGGCAGATAAGAGAGGAAGGATGCTTCTGCAAAGAGCAGTTAAGTCCATAATCTAATTCCTTAGCAGAGGGGGGAAATGCTTGCTAGTGAGGTGAACACTTATTCACTGTTGTTAGATTCGTATCCAAACAGATATTTTTAGATCAGTGGTGACCTCAGTGTATTTTGGGTTGCCATTCACAACGCTGGCTATGCCATGTTTTACATATCTGTCTGTCAGCGCTGTCAACAGCCAGTAAAATCTAAAGAATAAACATTTTTATTTTCAGCTGGCAGACAAACAGAGAGTGATAACATTGTTAGCAGGTTATTTCCCCCCAGGTGACCCACAAGTATCTGTGCAGATTCAAATAATAATGAGTATGAACTCAACCTGACACTGCTGGCCCCATCCGTCCACTTTGATCTGAACAAGCCATACCATCTTATGCTAGGTGTGCCACTGTCTTTTAGAAGAATAATACAATGCATAGAATAGCACATAACATAGCAATGAAGTATGCCTCTAACATGTATTACCCTAGCATGCTCCAGCCAGCGAAAGAGGGATTCACATGGAGAGGAGGTGCTCACCTCCAGTTACTCATTCCATTAACTCCTCTCTTACAGTCCTTCTCTTTTACTCTATAAAAGAAGTGCAATTGTACCTTGTGTTTTTATATGTTGTACTTACAGTGCCCTCAAATAGCTCTTTAAGGACAAAGCTGAGCAAACAAATGAGCTGCTAAATTCTCAGTCCCTCACAGCTTGTAGTCTGTGGTCTCCTGGATTCTGGCTTTGAGTGCTTGTAGTTCACACAACACCATAAAGGGTCTTAACAACAAATGATTGAAACTGTAGAACAAAATGCAAACAGATTACAGTACTTTTTTTAAAGTGGAGCAGGATGATATGTAACACAAATCCTTTGTTGACAAAACGATAACTCTTGTTGAAGCTGGATCCTCTGTTTAGCGTTTCAGAAATGCACTCTCAAAGCCGAATGTTTTGAGCAACAGTTGCTGTCATTCAGTAGTTATGTAATACTGCAGAGAGTTACCTTGATTGACAGTGAAATAGTTGTGAGGCTGATGTATGGAAGGCTGAAGGTGCCACAACTCTGAAACCTGCTACACTTGTCAGAGAGCAGAGAAACTGAAACCATAATTGGCCTGAAGATCAAAAGGTAGTCCTTAAAGAGTTGAGGGTTATGTAAGATGCTTGTGATATTAAAATCAAATTACCAGTAAAACATATACACACACATATACACGACTACTACTACTAAGTACGTCTACACTATTTTGCATGTGTTGAGATGTCATGTGAATATGATACCACATATATTCTGACAAAATTGCCTTTCACCAAACTGGTGCAACCAAGAGAAAATAATCACATTTATTTTACATATCTGCTAAGAATTTGAATTACCTCGAAACGACAAATAGTATTTTTGTAAGACAGTGAATTGAACATTCTAGATGCAAGCAAAACGTCTTCTCTCGCACAAGCTACAAAAAGCAAAAAGCAGATGCAATTTTTTTGTAGAAAAAAAAAACTCGGAAGAGAATCTGATCGGTTGTGAGATGTCAGGTTTCTCTGATCCAGCAGTGCCTTGGCTACGGCTAAGAAAAGCAGAGATTAAAAGCTGCATTCAGAGCTCCATCCCTCTCCCTGTCACAGGGGGAGGAGGTGTTGTCAGGCGAGGATCCGTCCTTCAACAGTGTTGGTGAAAGGAATCCATGGAGTCGTTTATTAAAGCAATGTGTTTTTACTAAGCCAGAGGGTAAAGTAGGCGAGGTCACACAGGGGGAGGCCGCTGGAGGGCTCGGGACGATTCAGGTATTCTTGCAAACTAACCAAAAAGATGTTGGAATATGGGCTGGGTACTTAAAATTGATTTACGTTCACAGTGGTGCATTTCTTGGTGGCTTATTTTGGTTTATTACATGAGTGACAGATCAAATTCAGTTGATTTCTTAAATGAAAATACATACATTAGAAGGAAAGCTGCATTTTTGTCCATGTTCCTTTAAAATCCATAACAATATCTGAAAAATAGGGAAATAGAGATGATTATATTTATTTATTCATGCCCAGCCCTAGTTGGGATACAAAACCTTGAAGTTTCGTATCAGAGTATAAACAAAAAAATGAGGATTGAGTTTGTGACTAAAGTTGGGTGACCCCTACTTATTGCACATTGGGGCCCCAAAGAGCCCTCCACAAGCTTCTCAGTGTGACTGCTACGCAGCTCTCTGGCAGACTGAGCACCCTGATGTCTTCATCCCGTATGTGGAGGCTAGCCATTTTGTAGCTGAAGTTATAGGACAAAAACAAAGTTTGGTGTTAATTGGTTTTATATAAAGTGGGGAAATGTGACGTTCTTGTACTGCAATGTGATAAAGCAGTGTGAGAGTTTTTTTGTTCTTTTCTAGTTTTGAAGATTGGCTCCAATGTTCAAAAGGGCCAACAGTGTGGAATGTATGCACTTCTTGAAGAAGTGGATATTTTTATGGTATTTTTGTGCTTATTGGAGAAAGACGGCTTGGAAATTGATTTTTAGCTGTCCAAATGTTTCTCATGCCTCAGGGGACTGTTGATACTAATTGTTTGGGCCGTTCTGTTCTATCGAGGTTAAAAGGGAATCACAGGCTCTTCGCCCCACAGTCCTCACAGACAGCGAGAGGAATTTGCTCAGGTGTACTTATTATTTCCATACCTGAGATTACATATTTGCCCTATCAAACCCAAGTGTTATAGAAGAAGATGGGGGTGAAATTGTGGTTGATATCTTCTGTCTGTAGCCACATACTGGCTAGCCGCGCAGCCGTGGAAAAAAAAGAAAAGGGCTCATTTCTGCTCCCCTATCTACAGGCCGTCCAAAGTCAAAGGAAAAAAAATAACTCATATAAATAACGTATTGTCTCTATTGTAATGAGAAGCAAAAAAACCCCAACTAACTTCAAAAGTGCCAAACTGACCTCCACATTTTGTTTTGAGGGTGTTCACAGCATGTGAGCAAAACGGAATTGCATTTGCACAAAACTACTGTAACTCTGTTTTTTTCCTGTGACTGATGCTTTTATAATCTAATTGTTGTTTTTATTGCACCACGTGTTCCATTAAATATTTATATGGTTGATCAATCTTTGTTCAACATGTATTCATTTACAAGGACTACATTCTGATGCCGTACTTGATTGTGTGATAACTGTTTTGCTCTCAGATGTCAGCAGCCACACAACAGCCAGTTCAGCATAGTAGTGGATTTGTCACTTGGTGAGACAACATGGATTCCCTCTGTGCATCCAAACCCTGTATCAGCACCAACTGGGGCAGGGAGCTCTCTGTTATTGGGACTGGGAGAGGTAGACTAAACAGCAACTGTCTGTGTGTGTAAAAAGCTTGGTGTGTGTTTTGTGGTTCAGCTATTAACACACTTCGTTAAAGAGAAATGGCAGCTGAAATAGTGCTGAGAGAATGTGAAGAATCCTGCCCCTCATAGCACAGTTTTAGCAATACGTTTCCTCATGCTGTGTGTGTGTGTGTGTGTTTGTGTTTCTGGGTGTTTAAAAGAAAGGAAGATAGATTATGTGTGTGTGCCCTTGTATTGTTGCCAGGCAGATACAGTCCTCCACATGGCTAACCTCTGACATCAGCGTTTCCTCGCCTCTCTCCTGCCACCACTGCGCCGCCAGTTTCTCCCCAGTGACTCAAGGCAAGACCCCCCCCACCCAGATACACTCAGCACACTTAAAACACACTCTTACCATATCGCTTCCACCATTAACCGCCCTTTTTCTCCTCCCCACCCCACTATTGTTGTATTTTTACTGAGGCAGTGAGCTGAGGCTATTTGTGGGCTATTATGACAGCCACATGTAAACACTCATCACACTCGCTGGCGTCTGCCAAAGCCCGCTGAGTGGGCCCAGGCCACTGCAACAATAGTACACTGTATAGTGCTGGATTTGGTCACTTTTACGAAGTGGGATTGTTGGGGGGTACTTTTTCTTTTAAACTGAAGCTAATAAGGCGATATGTTGCACCTTTTGTTGGGATGGAAAGGAAGGCGTCTCCACCCTTGACCCCAAGTTAAACTGTCTCCTGGGTTTGACTGTTTCCGGCTGCATGGGACATTTGAATTCATTTTAACTATGACATACACTCAGTTGCCAGTTCATTATATAGGCCTACGCCTAGCTAAAAGTAATACAATCTAATACAACAGTCTTGTAATAAATCGGACCTTTATGAAGGTTATAATGTTCTGTTTTTGTTGAAATTGTTTTAGAGAGGTGTTGATTCAACTGTATTGCCATTTTGGAGGCTGCAGTTTGTGGTGGTGTTAAATTGTATTATTGTATTAAATTGACAGGTGTTTCTATTATTTTGTCCACCTCATTTATATCTATTGATGAGGGTAGGCTGAATACCAGAAACACCTGTCTGTATAATTGGAATACAGTTACAGCACCACAAACTACATCCTCCAAATCCAAACATTATAACCTTCATGAAGGTAGGGTTTATTGCAGGACTATTAGACTGTATTACTTTTAGCTTGTTCCAAGCAGGTTATGAGTATGTTGTGTTCATTCTAGACAAATGTTTGAGTAATGAATTGTCACATAATGCTATGTACAAAGGAAATGGTTGAGCTTCTTACAGCTGCAGTGTATATATATAAATATATATATATTTTTAAATTCTCGATGGTGCTGGGACAGCTCCAGAAAGATCTCCGACAACTCCTGTTAAATCTGAAGAAAAACATTTTCTATGCTAGTATGTTGTATGGAGATACCCAGTGGTGGGTATGTGTTGTATAGATGATAATCCAAATTATCTGTCTGGATATTTTGATTAAATTTAGGTGCCTTAATCCATAAGATACCAGGACACATTTTAACAATGTTCCAAGTTCCAACTAAAACAAATGTTTAAAGATCACTGACAGGCCTCTATTACATGAGTAATACTGTAGTTGCGGAAACTAAAATTGCAATGTTGTTTCTGAAAAAAAAAGTCAGATTTAGATATTGTTTTCACAGTATATTTTTATTTCACGCCTTTTGACAACCATAATTTCATAATGCACCACAGCTGAGCACCACTGACAATCTTGAAAGGTTTTTGTACTGAGTACTAGGTAAGTTTGGTATTGCATTTTTATCACTTCATTGCTACAGAGTTTACATATTCACAGGATCATATTTCAAATTCAATTTTATACACCTTATTATGACTGGCAATAACCTGGTTCCATCTGTTTTATGTTGATGCAGTTAAACCTGAAAGATTATGGCTCACAGTTTGAATTATTTGCAAATATTTTCAACCCCAGTCTTATTTGCATCAGTCCATATCAATAACGTCATTAGGTAGTTAACAGCTATATTCAGAGAGCTATCTTCTGGTCTCTGCCAGCCTCCTTTTGATTTCACACCTCTCTCTCCAACTGGTTGATGTCAAAGGTCATCAAAACAGCCATGTCACTGGACTCCCCCGAGGCGGCGGCCAGTTTCAGTTGTTGGAGACCGTTTCCGCTGAAAACCTCGCCCTCCCAGACTCTGCTCTTATTTAGTTTCAGATCAGTTCGCGTCTCTCCCACCACGCTCACCCTTTGGGCCCCGGGGACCCTCACCCTGAAGCGGACCCATGAGAGGGGCTCCAGCAGGCCCATGCGAGGCTCAAAGAGCACGCAGCCTTTCCTCCAGGCTGAGTAGACACAGGGGAACGGAGGCCCTGGCTGATCACAGCTGTTCCTCAGAACAAAGTCACACATGGGGTTGAAGTCTCCACCAGGGGTGATCCTAGCATACAGGCCCAGCCGATACACCCCAGCATCAGGTAGGCTGACGCTCACCGTCACCTTGCTGTCTGTGTATGTACAGAAGAGGTGGCGTGAAAGCGGGATGGCTGCTGTTTTGTTCTCTTCTCTGCTGAGCACAGTGTGAAGCTCAAGGTCCCGCTGGTTGTGGAAGGTGATGTTACACTTGCCTTGCTGGGTACCCACTAGCGCTGTTGTGTGGCTGAATTTGGACAGCCCCGCCTCTGATGTGCGGGTCCCCGGCCCGCACACCGTGCCCAGGTTTGGAGGGAAGAGCTCATCCGGACTGACCACCTTCCCTTTGCAGTGCAACAGGAAGTTTCCAGCGTTCTGGAACTTGACTTCTGTTTTCTCATAGTCCCGCACAAACACTGACAGCCTGTAGAAGCCACGCAAGGGGCACAGGACATGGCAGGTCAGGACATCCTTTTGAATTTGAGTAGCCAGGCAGCGCTTGGCTACAGCAGCTTCCAGCTCTGGGTGAACCAGTTCACACAACACCATCAGAGGCCTGGACGTCTTCAACGCCAATTCAAAGACACCTTCTTCCACCCCAGCAACCTCGCTGCCCTGGATGCTGCCTGCGACGCCCAGGGATCCTGCGACAGGCTGCAGGCCCCAAGACAAGAAGGGGTTCTCTGGGATCTCCTCCATGGCCCTGGGGATCAGACACTCGACTGTGAAGGAGCAGACCCAAATCAGAGGCGTGGTGGCTGTCTCAGGTCTGGCAAACACCTTCACGTCATACACACCACTTGCAGGCGGTAGGAGCTGCAGCTTCATGCTCCGATGGGAGACAGTTAGGAGGCCGTAGGAGGAGTTGCTAGACTCCTTCTGCTCTGAAGCTCCGCAATGGAGAAGGTCCTGGTGCTGTGTGATCTCATAGGTAAAAGTTGCTGGCCTGGAGAAGCCGAGGGACACATTTGCCTCGCCATCATCTGAGAAGGAAATCAGAAGTGGATTTTTTTGTAAAGAATTTTAAGATAATTTCTCTTTCATTGCAAAGACAGAAAAATAAGATTGATAAGAATGAATTAATTCAAATGTAATTGCCTGAATCAGCAAGTACTTGCTTGTTCTTGAACAAAAACTAAATATGCAAATAATCTCATAAAATGGTGTTTATATATTTACACCCCCTTGTAAAATCAGCAAAACTCAGGGCCAACCTGTGACGATGTGAGAGTGATGAGGCTGAATCAGCCTGAGCCCCATTGTGAAGAAGGCTGAGGTCTTGAAAACCCTCCTCTCAAACTCCTGCAGGGTGATGGGCATGTCCAGGAGCTGCCATTTCTCCTCATCGGGGAAGTGCGAATCTATGAACTCCTCAGGGTCCGTTAGGAAATAGAAATCATCGAACCTTGGAGGCAACAGATGGAGACAGCATACTGGTTTGAGACTCAACTCGCTGCTGGTTTCGGGTGTATGAAAATCAAAGCAAACTCAAACTCGTCACATTTGCAGTGCTGTGGTGCTTATCGCTCAGATGTGGTTTTAAATTCCCAGTTTGGGCTTATTTCACAGAAAACCTTCCTACTAAAAGTACATCACCACTGAATGGTAAATGTGGTGGAATCATTCTTTAGTCCTTCTACCCTTTTCAAACCTTTTGACGAAGCTTTTATGTTCCATATCTACTCGTCCTGCTCCCCAACAGGCATCCAATAGGAACCACTGTCCTCCCAGAAGCACAGCGTTCCACAGGTGATCAGATTTCACATTCTTGAGGCTCTGGCCCTGACAGTACCCGATGCCCTTACTGTGCCCCGGAACTTCTTGGCACTCAATGCCCACCTCTCTGTAAACACAAACCAAACAGAGCACGCTCACTGCCTTTTGTTTTATATCCTGTGTCCTTAAACTCAAGTTCAAGGTTGTTTGTGCTGTGTTTGAGTGTATACTCACATCTAGATGAATGAAAAACTGTAATTCACAGAATCATTTTGTGCGATATGTTTTTCTCCATATACAGTGACGTCTCTCGAAAAAGATTATGAAAAATTTTATATTAACAATGGATCCAATAGCTATCTATAATATAAAAGGGGTCACTGGTAGTGATGAACACATACCGTAGATGACGAACCTACAATTATCGCCCGACTCTGCATTTCCCCTCATATCTAAAGATATGACGTGCCCAGATGTTTCCCTCAAGAGTTGGTTGGAAACCCAAATGGAGATACAGTAAGTGAATATCCCACTTATAATGTAAGTACTGTATATGTCAATAAGTTAGCCATAACAACTTTATAAAGTGATAATGTGTCAATTTTGTGCTTTATAGCTTGTACTGCTGCCCCCATGTGGCCAAAAACAATTAATGCAGCTTTAACATTGCAAATAGAAATTGGTCAGTTAACACGGTTTTCATGGAGTAGTACGAATGGGTAAAAAATATAATAAGTATATGTGATTTGTAGTAAAAGAGATTACACATAGTCTTTACAAATTAACATGTGTGCCATTATATGTGGCTTTAGTCTAAGACATTGAGAAAAGCCATTTTCCCTAGTGTCTAATTTATTTAAAGATTTTAGTTTTGTTGTGTTTACCTGCACATCTCTGTACAGAGGTTGGAGTAACCGCAGCACACACCCCGACCGGCCGCTATCACCTCCTCTGGGGAGCTCAGCTTCTCTGAGTGGCCAAGGTACCCACTTACATCATACTCTATAAAGAAAACCGTCCTTTTATTCCAAAAGGTGTAAAGGTGTAAATATAGCACCTGCTCTTAAACATAGATAGATTATCTATTCTAAAATTCATAATGTGATATATTACAGAACGCTAGGATTTAGATGCATGTATGTATAATTCAGTAAATAAATACCCACCAATGTTGTGGCACAGCCAGACCCAGATGGCACGAACACTCTCCAGCTCATTTCTGGCTCCTTGTGTGATGCTCTGTACTATTGTCTTCACATCATACACACACTTTTCCTTCAGCTGCAACATACACACACAAAGGTTATTCACTGTTAGATGAAATTGGTTTTTATAGGTAATTAACCCTATGTAATTAATTAATTACTATAGGTATCAAAAAATTGAGTCATTTTTCCATCGTCTTACCACATCATCCTGTTTGCCAGTGTCATTCAGTGTATTGAATGTGAGTGCTGCCTGAGAGCTGTGGTATTTGTTATGGTTTTATTGCAGTAGATGAGTAGATGTTATCAAACCTTTGATGCTTTTCCTGCAGAGCTCAGGAACACAAAGACCCATCTCTGTTTTTGGCTTTGTTTTTGTTGTTCTTAGTTAGCTTTGGTTTTGTTTTAGCCTGCTGGAAATGTCCTCTTAGTTGAAGTAAATGCATGACTGACTATAAATTGGTAGTTCTGTTTAGCTTAACAGGTGAAGCATGGACTCATGTTAGTCACTGTTGAGGTTAAATATTCTGTTTTTACCAATAAAAAAGAATGGCAGGTAGATTTGCACTTTGGCCGGAAACAGTAAAAATCTTAGCACTTCCTATGTTATGTTTTGCTAGGATGTACTGTAAGTGTCGTCACCTCTGCTCCTGTCCTGATGACATGTGAATCAACCCTGTGGAAGACCTCGGAATTGGTGAAAAGGTCCTTTCGACGCCTCCTCTTCCCTGCCGCCACAGGGCATGGTGACACCCTCTGTCCCAGGTTTGCTTTCGGTTTCAGGTGCCTCTGTTCCTCTGCCTCCTTCCTCACTGTGCTCTTCTTCACCCCGGTGATGGTCCTGGCTGCGCTCTCGGACGACAGCTGTCTCTTCGCCGCAGGACGCTGATCTTCACTTTCAACAGTCAGTTTCTCAAAAACACTCCTCCTGGAGAGCACAGCACTCTGGGAAGGTTCGGCACAGACCAGGACCTGGGCAGCTGCCGTGTCTCCCCCAGGAGGAGGCTTTGGACTCTCCTGGACCTGGTTCTCATCATGTACCAGAGTTCCTATAACTGCAACAGGGCTTGGTTCGGTCAAGATTGGAGTCTCCTTAAGGTCATGAAGCTCCAGGGCCTTCGCCTGTACACATCCCGTCTGGGTCACCTCATCTTGCTGAGAAAGGCGTGCAGCACAGGAGAAGGGGAAGGAGAACTTCTGAATTGCAACTTTAGCTGCCATTATGCTGGAAGCATGGCGTCCTAGCCAGAGAGAAGGTAGATACTATTTAAAAAACACAATAGCCATTTTCTTTAAGCTATTTTTAGCTAATGTGCTTAATCCTGTGAGCAGGTAGGGCTTCAGATCAATAGCTTAAAATGAGACACATGGCTGCTGTGGGAACCCTTCACAAAAGATCCATAGGACGTTTGCACATGCTGCTCTGAGTGAAGCAGAAAGTATATTCTATACAGTGCATTCTGTGTAAGACAGTGATGAATTGGCAATTATATCATGTCTATTCATGACCAGAAATTAATGCAAAGGTTGGAATCATTAGTCACTGTCACAGCCAGCAGCGCAAAGAAAGTCAAAGCCTTCACCAGATTAGTATGACCTTATAACTTCCTATATGTGATGAACCTGCAGAATGATGGCTGTGTTCAACATGTGTGCAACATGTGAACATATTTTGACTGAAACTTAATAATCTGTTAAAAAATGACTTATTCTTTTGAAGGGACAGCAGGTTGGCGCAGTGGAGACACTGGCCGTCCTTCAACCAGATGACCCAGGCTGAAGCCCCATGTTGGCAAGTATCCACCCAGCTCAAGTGTTCTTCAGCTGGTTGCTAAGTCCTATCAGCTCTGTGGGCACTATGTTGCAGCTGACCCCGACCTCTGACCTTCCTGGAGTGTGACTAAAGTGAAGGTCTCAAAGGATATCGTGAGATATCACCCCTTATGTTGAAGTAAATCCAAGCCCAAAGATAAAATAAAATCATGATTTTTTTCAGAATAGTACTTATTTCTCCAAACAAATCATACAGCAGTTTAGTACCACTGATACTTCCTTCATTGTTCATGATAACTAACTGAAAATGCTTATTTATGTCAGATTCACACTCACAAAAGTAAAAGTGGGTAAACCCAGTCTAGGTAGGACCTAAAAGTCGCTGAGGCTTTTACTCACCCTGAGAGGATTTTAAATGCCTGCTGGATGTTTGCTGGAGTGTCGGGCAGAGATGTTTCCACTGTGTGTTCTCAGTGGTCCCCAGTTGCAGGGGGAGGCTTATATACTCTCCCAGTGGCCTGCCAGGACAAGCCCCAGAATAACATGCCTAAAAATACTACAAAGCAGTTAAGACCAGCCAATAGAGTAAGCCCCAACTCAGGAGTGTGACGTCTGTGTGTGTGTGTGTATCTGTAAGTGTGTGTGTGGCTTACAGATGTATGTTCTGATGTGCTTGTGTGTGCTCTGTACAAGCATTTGCTAATCAGTGCATAAACACTGCAGCATATTTGAGCACACGGGTGAGTGTGAATTTCTGGGTGTGTGTGTGTCAGGTTGTGTATGTCAGCATGTGTCCATATGGATTGTAAATGTGCACGTTTGTGCGGCATTGATGGGCGAGTGGGAAGGTTGGCGCGTGAGCACGTGTTGGGTGCGATGGAGGGGTCGGATTCAACGAAGAGTTGGCCGTTCAAAGAAAGGGACAGAAGGGTTTATGAAGGGCCTGGCATACAGTAACTACACCAACATCAAACGCACTCTGTCACCTCTGTGCCTGTCACACACAGGCAGAAATACACAATTTACTCCTTATCCGTTGCATTTTGTAAGGAACCAGTCTGAATCAATGCCGATCACTTTTATTAGATCAGAAATGTACAGAGGAGATCTTGTGAAATTAGTGGTTGGATATTCAAATAGAAAGTCAAATTCTGTGTAACTGAACAGGCCAGTATTACGTGCAATGTCTCATATATTTTACAGGCTTACAACATCTACAGTTTCTAACACAGGCCGTATTCATTAAGAAGGCACATTATACAGTGAACTTGTAAGCCAACAGTTCCTATTTACTCATTCAAAACATGCAGAGTAATTTTAGCATTCATTGGAGCCATGTTTTTGGGCATGTGGCAAATGCAAATCCAATATTGACTCTCCTGTTAGCTCTGTTTTGGTCTCTACCAACTCCTGAGAAAGATTTCTAGCTCTTAAAGGGGAACACCAATTTTACACATCAAAGTCTGTTTACAGGTCTTGAAGATGACTACATGTACTGCTTACATGAGCAAAGTTGCATAAACCCTTTTGTTGCTCCAGAGGAAGCTGTCCGAAGTCAGCTGGAATTTCTAAACACAAGAAATATAACAAAAATAACAACAAATATATGAAAAACATTTTAATATAGGTAAAATGTAAGAATGGGTAAACTGAACAAAACAGAGACATGCAAGGGGGTCTATGCAGGAGCAGAAACACTGACACAGTCCCGTGTATCATCTTCTTTGTTCATCACAGGTGCTTTGAAGTCTTAAGCTCAACCAATTCTGTGGTTTTCTCACATTTACAACTCAACACTGTACAGTAACTGTCATCTCCAATACATTTCCGTATGTACATATATAAATACTGCAGAAAGGAAGTCCTTAAAACCCAGCTTTTGTCAAATAGAACCACCACCAAAATGAAGAGAAAGAAGGAGAACTCGTTGGGTGATCACTAACTTATCACCCCACAGATACAGTATTACATAACACTGCCATATGTTGATGTTGGTGTTGGTGTTGATGTTGACGCGTGGGGACAGCCACCTCTGCCGGTGGTGGATCCTGAGCCAGCTGACTGTGAAACCGCGGAGTAATAATGCCATCTGGAACAGCTGTCAGCCAAGGAATCTCGCTCTGGCTTATTAGGGAGAGCAGAGGAGCAGGGGGGGATTCTCTCCAGCTCAAAGAGCGGTGAAACACATGGAGGGGGAGATGTGAAGCATTGATATGGCAGAGAAATGAAAAGGAAATCACCGCAGGCTGAAAAGGAGGAACGCTAATCTGCTTCCAGGCACTAGTGAATTTCTTATAGTGAGAAAATGTGGATTTCAGTCCCTTTTGGGTTCATGAGCTTTTTTTTTATGTAGTCCTCCTGGTTTATGCCAAAGTTCAGCAACCACTTGCGCTATTTAACCATCAGACAAAGATGGATTACCTGTCGATGGGGTTAATTTCAGAGCATTTATATCATTTATGTTAATAGACTGTGTGTGTTTTCAGTTCTGTGGTCACCAAATCCAATTACTAAACTTTGCACTTGGGATCAAAAATTACAGTAAAGCAGTTGTTGGCTAATATAGATGTTTTTATACTTGTTGTTTTGAGACCAATGACAGTGTAGACTCCTAGAACAATTTCAATCTTATTTAAATATAATTATGTAATTTAACAGAAAAAAAACATCACTCAAGGTCCACTTACTAGTTTTTTCTGGAGTTTTAAACCACATCTTACTGTCTTCCTCAGCAGAGACACATGACCGAAGTTCTATACCTACGTCACATGATGACAACTGAACTATCTCCACGTATACTGCACAAACCCCATCTGCAGAGGAAGACAGTGTTATGTGGTTGAAAGTCCATAAAAAAACAAGTAAGTGGACCTTGAGTTAAGATTTTTTTTTGTCGGTCGAGAAGGAACTTTCACACTGAACTTATCCATTCAGTTTCAATCAAATGAATTGCAGTCCGAAGTGCTATACATACAAGACACAATAAAGGTATTTAAAAACAAAACATTTAGAAGCAAATCAAATAAAAGTGCAGTGGAGGAGCTCAATCAAAGGCATGGAAAAATAAGATCATTTGAAATTTGGACTTGAAAGTGGCTAAAGTTGGGGTGCATCATCAGGTGGTGCATCTTTACGGTGTTTGCTTCTGACTGGAGGCACAAAACCTGTTTCCTTGAGATCTAAGGGACCAAATGGGTTTATATTCTTCAAACATATCAGAAACATATTTTGGCCCTCGGCTGTTATGTGATTTATAAACTAGCAGAAGCACTTTGAAATCTGTTCTATAACTAACTTGGAGCTGGTGTAATGTGCTCAGTTGTCTTTGTTCTCATTATGGTAGCGGCAGCAGTCAAAATGTCTTGCAGTTGTCTTTTTGAAAAGATCAAGAGCAAGCGCATGTTGCACCCTGCTGGAGATGAAGGCATGAATGAGTTTCTCTAAATCTCACATGGGCATGAGACCTCTGATTCTTGCTATTTTTAGATGATAAACAGCTGATTTAGTCATTACTGTGGCAGTGCCGTGAGCCACAATCGGAGTCCATTAAAACAAAAAGATTTCTAACTTGGACTTTTTAGTTTTTATAGTGAAAGTAAGAAAAATTCGAAAGTTGCAGAGTGCAGCATGGCTTCTATGATCAAAGGTTTGACTCCCACCTACAGATACAAATAAAAGTTTTGGTCTCTGGGATACAACCTAGTGTTCTAAGGGTGTGCTATATAAAGCACATCTAGCCTACCTGAGGGTTCTTCGCACTAAGTAATTAAAGAACCCTGTGAGTGTTGTATTGTAAGTGAGTACTTACCTGCCACAGCCAACAACTCCCAGCACTCAGCTGATAGCAGTTCTCCCCCTTTTAACAGCTGCCGTCTAAAAACAGCATAATCTGGACAGTTTGCCTCTAAAAATAAAATGTAATAATGGATGGATTCTGAAAAACACCAATGGTAAACATACCCTGTGGGGATAATACCACAGAAGCTACAGTAGGTTTCTTACAGTATAGGCCTCATACAAATACCTGTGTTATAGTCATTCTGGATTATTTGGAAATAGCTGTGGTATATTTCCCATAGAAGATCATAAAATGACCCGCCCAAAACTTTTAATAGTTGCATATGCCAAACTGTTCCAGCATTATAGCTGCAGACAGGTGTCAGTTGCCCACACTGTGGATAACAGGTGAACAGGGGGCTGAAAGATGGCATCATCTGGACGGTTGTACTTGAGCAATATATTTCAGCAATAGACAAGTCAAACAGGATCTTATTTTACCTGTTTAAATAATTCAGTTTAATACCACATTGCTATACATATAGTACTTTTCCTGTAAGATTTTTAGCCGAATTAGGCTCTTAATGATGTTGTGGGGCGTGGCTTTTTGGAATAAAATGAACACAAAAGGCAGCATCTGTAAATGTTTGACCATATAAATTACAGATACGGTATTTCCATAATTAAATACTTTGAATTGAAGATGAAAATCTGCTTTGCAAGTGGTATCTTGTTTCTAATTTGTTTTTGGAGTGGTTAAGCCAGTTGCACCAAACTGGGAGTCAGGACCCTCGCGAGGGGACGCAAAACAAATCAAACAAGTCATGAGATGATAAACAGGATAGGAAAGCACACAATAAACTACCTTTACTACACCAAATTATCTTTATTTTATCAGACTTTCCTCTAATTGTTTTTGCCTCTAAAAGTATTATGGATCACAAGCCAAAAAATGTTGGGAAACACTGGGTTTAGTCTAGACAATTTTCCATAAAGTTTTATTAAGTAAATACTTAACCTAATACCTAACTACCTACCTATCTTATTAAATAACAAAAAAAGAACAAATTTTGCGTGTTTCACAACTTACCATAGGCAAGAAAAGGTCTGTTTTACCCAGATGTATCCAAAGATGATTGAAAAAGCCTTAGCAGCATCAGAAAACATTTATTTCCATTCATTATTTTAATCGTTATTCACTGACATGCAAGTTAGATTTAGTTGATATTTTCTCGTTAGTCCATGTATCAAAAGTCAGTCAGATAAGAGTGATAGCAGGGGGTCAATCAAGGGGTTTTATTTTGGTGGTTGTTACCTTTTACCTACATTTATATATGAAATAAATAAATAAAAATAAATAGAGACACAGCAGCTGAGCCAAATGGCAGGTGTCACACTAAATGTCCGGTTTTCCAACATGAAACTATTAACGTGTATCGGTGTTGGACACTTTTTGTGACAGTCCAACACCGGTATGGACAAATCAACGGTCTCGTGCCCGTAGCGAGCGGTGGGCGGGGTCGCTGGTCCAGGCACTCGGCGGGCGCGTGCTGTCATCAACACCTGCCTGGTGATGACCGTTGATTACTTAATGATACTGTCGTTACTTTTTTAAATGTAGCGACCGAACAAAACAACGCCAACACCTCTGATTTCACCTGTTTCCTGTGGACGGACAAAGAAAAAGTCGGTGAGAGAAGATATTTTCGACGTTGTCAGGAGACCGGGGGACGTTATGAAAACTGTTAAGGACGATGGAGAGGTGACGGGGATGTCAGGAAACCGATTTACTGGAGGTAAGATTGCATTTTAGTTTTTTAACTTCTTGCTACCGGTTTTTCGCACACGTAAACTGTCGTGACTTAGTAGTGAGAACTGCATTTTTATCCCTCAACTCTGTCCAAAAATGATTTAATATTGCAAACTACTGTAAAGGCTACTTGGTCATGCATAATGGCAGGTAAATTAGCTAGCTAGCTAGCTACAGAGTTAGTTAAACTGCATCGTGTGTGTGTGTGTGAGAGAGAGGGGGAGATAAAGACAGATGGGGAGAGAGAGTGTCTCCTTAATTAAATGGGACACACAAACTGCACCAGAGGAGGGCCAATTTACTAAAGAGGAAAATTAGGCAGTGTGGGAACAAGACTTCATCCTTGAGAAACAGCCTCCATTATGTAGTTTCACTTGCTTAGCTGTGTTTTTGGTTAACTGTTAAGAGTAATTTAGTACTAATTGAAGTGCTTTAGGAAACCTACAAACTACAAACTTGAGAATTCAGAGTTTTGTTATAAGAGATAATCTACTGTACTGTCTCAGACAACCAATAAGACTGACAGAAAGCATAATAAAATGCTCTTATTTTCTGACAGAATGAAATAAAAATGACAAGGCATATTGCAGTTTTGGTGCATTTGACATCATCCTACCCCACAACTGACTCACATATATGTCTTTAAGGCGTCCTCGCAGGTTTTCACCCAAGACATGTTATGATGTGTCAGGAGATGTGTGAGGAATACAGCAGAAGAACTCATTATATATGGATAGAGGAAATGTTGAATACACAAGCACAGCAAACAGTGTCACTGGTGCCAAAACACGTGTAAACAAGCAGCTTTAAACCGAACAAACAGTGAAATGTGACATCTTGAAAACTTCATGCTTTCCAATGTTTGCCCGGGTCTGCAGCCTGGCGTTTACATTTAAGAGTCTCATAAAATATAAGAAACAATAAAATAAGCTTTACCTGCTTGATCACCAACATTTAAAAAGAGCCAGAGTCACAGATAAGGTGACAAAAATACTGTATTCCCGTAACCCGATGACAATTTAGAAAAGAAGTAATGTAATATAAAATAGGATATGACTTTTCTGGGAAGTGCAAGTGCAACAGCACCACAAGAAACAGACCAAAGAGGTAGGTACAGAGAAGTAGACCAGCTATCTATACATCTATAAAATACAAGTTTTTTTGGCCAATACTGCAGTTCCATATGTGCCTGACAAACAGACTTTTAACTCTGATTCTGTGACATCTTTATAATAGATGTTAAGTAGAGTAATCTAATAAGCATGCAAGTGTAGAAATAAGTGGCAAAATGATTAGTCGATTAATCCATTACTGGCTCAATAGAAAAGCGATCAGCAACAATTTTCATAGTCAATTAATCATTCAAGTCATTTCTCAAGCAAAGAAGCTAAACATTTGTTGTTACCAGCCTCTCAAATGTTAAGATTTGCGGCTTTTCTCACTTTTATATTACTGTAAATCAAATATCTTTGGGTTTTGGAGTATTTATCAGACAAAACAAGACATTTGAAGACGTTATGTCAGGTTCTGGGAAATTGTGAGGGGCATTTTTCACTATTTTGTTTTTTACATTTTATAGACTAAACGGTCAATCAGTCATTGGATAATGAAAACAACTTATAGCAGTCGGTGTTGTAGAAATGTGAGCATCATAGAAGCATATCAAATGTTATTTTAAATATGATCTTAAATTTAAGAAGTCAGAAAGACAGGTTTTCCTTCATACGGTAGGCTTACAGTAGATTGGATTTTTTTGTCTTCTTTTACTGCTCAGTTCGTACATCAAAATGAAATCAAGGTGCTTGTAATTGGAACACTTCACAGAAAGACACACTATTAGCCTTTTGAACCTTCCTTTGCCTTATCTTGTATTTTTAATTGGTCGCTGAAGAACAGAAGCTTTGTAGTCCTGAATCCTTGCAAAGTTCAGAGTCATGAAGAAATCTGTATTCCTGTGACCTTGAATTTCCCCCAAACAAGCACTTTTTTACACATCATCCACTGTGCATTGTGTTACTGTCTTAACCAGGATTACCTCTTTTTTTTATTTTATTTTTTTTTTTATATGCCATTTGGCTGGCACTTTCATCCTCAGCTCCTCCTGGACTTGAGAGTGCATACATGTTGTTTTTTCCGGTGGGAGTAGAGCCTCTATCTCTGACGCTGTTAATGCCGTGTTGTACATGTTGACCACCTCAGGAGAATACACCCATGACCCTGTTAGTACTGTACAGCACACATCAAGAAAAAATACTGCAAGGGTCAAACCATATGGGTTGTTAATGGATGATTACACTCTTTAATGGAATTCACTGTTAGCTGATATTCTGTACAGGATACAGTACACAACGGTATCTTAAAATCTAACAATTATTACAGTATAACCTGTATATAACTTTTACTTTCCATCGTCTGTCACTCTATTTTTGCACCTGAAATGAAGACTTGACTTGTGTGCAGCTACTCCGGCTTCTAGATATGAGAAAATCATAAAAAGGACAAATATTCAGTGTTACCCCCAGGGACTAAAACACTCTGTAATAGCATTTCGACCATGGATGACAGTTGATATGGCATTCAGTACGCCCTACAGTATAAACCAAGCTATTCAGTTACTGTTGAAACTAGATAACAAGATGGGAATGATGGGAATTGTTTTATTTCTTTGGCTAATTCAGTGAATTAAATGAAAAATCAAGGTACTTTATCACATTAATGCAATAATCCTGTAAATCCAATATTGCCAAAAAACAGCCCTGTTCATTAGTGTGCAACATTGCCTGTAAAGACCTAATACAACCAGATATTTTAAAGGTATAGCTCCCTCTGTGTAAACCGTATGGCAAAATCTCTGACACTTGGCACATTTCTATTGTCTCATGGTAATATAACCCAATCCTAAGAAGAATACTTACAAAGTTGTTGTCAAGATGTCAAGTTTTTTCAGCCCGTTCACTATCCGAGTCCTTTAATATTGGGTATCTACCAATACCAAGTCTGATCCATTGGCACACCTTATTTTTAACAAGCCACTTTATCCAAATACTGAAGGTCCTGGTTCAAAATGATTCAGTTTATTAGCTTAAATAATTGATATGAATGAAAGTTTAACTGGAAGAAAGCGACTCCTGAAATTGATGTGACAAGATCAGCTAGAGAGAAGACAACACTCAGTCCATTTGATCGGCTTTATTTTAGCCAATACCGATCAATTTAAATATGTTTGGATCAGCCCCGATACCGATCGGCTCGAGACATCTCTAGTTTGAAGATGTCATCTTAGACTGTATGAAATTATGACTTTTATTATGATTATCGTTTTTATATAGCATAAAAA
The DNA here is from genome assembly GCA_008360985.2 of Macquaria ambigua. NCBI lineage: Eukaryota > Metazoa > Chordata > Actinopteri > Centrarchiformes > Percichthyidae > Macquaria > Macquaria ambigua. The sequence goes on along the minus strand of VMKM01001766.1, from coordinate 66,942 downwards.
GTGTTAGTTGCAGCAATTCAATAATTATTTAATCAGACAGTTTTTTTTCATGATTTTTACAGAAATTTAAATTTCTCAAATTTGGCCCGGTACTCTTAAGCCAGGCATTATTAGAGGCACGTACAATTCACTGAGTTACAAACAACCCTTTCATTTTTCAAGCTGAGATAATCAAGTTTCATCTTGGAAAGTATCTGTCCAAAAATAACAATTGCATATTAGTCAGTAGCTAACCTAAGGTCTTGAATATATTCACAATTAAATAATTTGTCCTTATTGATATAAAGCAACCAATGTAACTATGTTCAGAGTACATCTTTAGTGTTTTTCTGTGTACAATGAGCTCACCTTACCTTCTCTGCCTCCTCTTTCTGTCTTAAATAAGGGTGTCAGTGGTATGTTCATGGACGCGTGGGAATTCGGTTCACAGTGTTAATTGTTTGTTAAGTGTCATTCATTAACTGCTGTCTGGAGGGACTGCAGTAGAATCAAGTAGCTACTGGTGAAGACATTAATCAATCAGCTCAGACACAGCCTCTCACTTAGCTTCCAGCTCCCACAGTCGCACTTTATTTTCCAAGTTAAATAATAGTCATTGTGTCTGAGTTAAACTGGTGTACGCTTAATAAAAACTTTTAAGTTTACACATATTGGGATGCACATAATATGAGGACAGTAGAATCTCATGTAAAACGCAACAAGTCTGAGAAATACAGGGTGCAACAAATGGATGGTTCATTCTTGTTTTATCTGTCAAATGTTTCTTGACTAATTGATTTATGAAATCTTTAAAATGTCACAGATCAGAAGCTAAAGCCATGTTTAGCTTTAGCTTGTTAGTCTGAGCAATTGTCCAGAAATGCAAATGTGATCAGTGGTGTGAAAAAGGCAACGATCAACTCATACTAGAGGTGTTACCAGGTGTTATTTCAACAACAGATAACTTTGATAAAAATAATAATTTTTGTCTAGCTACAGCAGCAACCAACTAAAGACAAAAGTACAAACTATGTCAGTGATACTCATCACTACAGATAGCAGTTACTTTATTAGCGTGATGACTACCTACCCTAACAAGGATAGTTTATATGTAACCTATGTTGTAAACTTAGTATTGTTTTGTATTGATTTAAACTTAGCTTTAAGCCAAAACATACCAGAGTTAAAGCTACTTTTAGTGATCTTTGACTACTGGGAGTTAAAACAAACTCACAGAAACAGACTTGATGTACTACTGGCTCATCAATTTGTCTTTGCCAGTGTGTTTGCAGACATTTGCCTACTTGCACATCCAGCAGACACAGAGCAACAGACGAGTCGTGTTACTGCCCACCTGATGAATGTAGAATGAATACTCTCGCTCCATCCACTCTGTTTTGGTCATTTGATAATGCCACTTCATGCAGCTTTGATAACAATGTTTGTTTGCTTACAAATTTGAGCTTGGCATATTTGTCTGTATACTGAATTATGATTTACAGCATATAATTAATGCAATTAATGTTTAGTAAAATAATCACAATGGCATTATTTAGGGGTGTCATAAAAATCTACTATACTGTTCTTTCAAGCCATTTAATGTTCAAAATCAGAGCAACTGATTCCCATGTCTAATGCAGTGCAAGTATTTGTCTTTGATGGCGTCCTGCTGTGACTTATTGTCGGCTCATACAGTACACATGTTGGACCGGTAGAACAGTACAAACAAACAAGAACAGGAACAGCAGGATCCCGCACACAGGGAACATATACAGCGGACAGCAGACATTAAAATGAACTGAAGAGCAAACATCCTGGAGTAACTGACACCTCAGGTCACCTTGGTCTTAAAAGTGAATGTCAACCTCTCAATAAAAATTTCATTCACCAGTCTATTGTAACTGGAGAAGTTACCTTTAAATGTGATGTCAGTAGGATAGAATAAAATCTGTCAATGCTTCATCAGCAGTGACTTTGTTGACAGAAAATATTCTTTTGCAAATCTTTGTACCAAAATAAGATTTAAATTGTTTTTTTTTTTTTTAACCTGTCATCAGCGCAGTATCCTGTTGTTCCACAAAGTCAGAGGTCCATTCATTCTTTAAGAAATGGAAGTGGAAGATTTTACCTCTCAGTGACATTACATTTTGGTTCTTTCTATGATTTGTTGCTTCAGGGGAGTGCGATGCAAGTTTGCACACACTGACCAAACTGTCCTGGTGCTGGAGTTAGCATGTGGATTGTCAAAATGCATCGCATTTTGTAAGATTGAACGTCTTTGCTTGTTGACCGAGGAAGCATCAATTTGGTTATTTGCAGGTGAAAAGACTTCTAGACATGCAGCTTAAAACTGGGCTATTTTACATTGTCCATGTCACAGATAACTGTTGTTTCAACATGTAGTAGGACCCGCTTCACATTGAATCAACTGATTAATCATTCGACAGAAAATTCATCGAACAACTATTTTTATAATCGATTGTAATTGTTTGTGTGAGGATTTGCTGCTTTCGTCTATTTTGTATCAATATAAAGTGTTTATCTTTGTGTTTTGGACTGATGGTCGGACAAAACAAGACATTTGAAGACGTCAGAGACAGAAGACTCTGAGAAACAGGGATGGACATTTTTCCCTATTTTTTTTTTAACATTTTATAAACTAAATGATTAATCAAGAGAAACAATTGGCAGAGAAATCAATGATGATAATAATGGATATTTGCTGCCATAGATTATACGTAACACAGACAGTTTAGACCTTTAGCCAGATTTAGCCCACTATGCTTACAGTACTGCCTGTAACAAGAATTTGGGAGTATACTGCAGAAATAATAGTTATTTTTTGATATATGTGGAAGCTTGAAGGCAGTATTATTAGATGTTGCTGCTCCCACATACAGTATTCCACCACTGTTTAGAATGGCTTTTTTTAAAAAACATTTAAGTACGTCATTAGCATAAAAAATGGTTAAAATGAATGCGTAGATAGTCATAATGTTAATATTAGTCTACGATACTACTACACTGATAAATCATTTGGGCCCATAGCCAGAGTGTGTGTCTGAGTGAGCGAGAGCATGCATTTTGTTTAAATTTGTCCGTGTGTGTTTGTGTGCAGTTTCATGACAGACGCATTTTGTTATTCTCCTTGGCAAGCGGCACTTGGCCAGCATCTGAAAACGGACAATGCAAGGCAGGAGCCAGTCAGGAGGGGAGGAAATCCCACCCAGTGTTTGTCCACTAACTGTGTCTTTGCTGTCTTCCTGCTTGGAGCACAATACAACAAGGTGCCCTTTGCAGTTTATTGCAGCGTTTTTAATGCGCTCTGTAGGTGCACAGAATTTTAAAGCGTGCTGCAGAGTGACATTTTTTTTTTTCTTTTTCAGAAGCAGTTCTCTACAAGCAAAGGGAAGTGCTTCTTTTCAAAACGAGGCAGCTTAATCTACTTTGATAATAGTTACATGCACTCACAATATTAATAGCACAAAGTAGGAGCCTGTATTCCAGGCTAATGCTCTGCAGACTGGATCCTAAATGATGAACATCAGGAAATTATCATTTTCTCCAAAAGAGATGGGTAGTGATTTCAAAATTAATTCTTTAACCACACATCAGATAAAGTGAGCAGCACATGCAGTATTATTGGATTTACCATGACTATTAATCTATAATAATTTTGACATATTGTTAAGGATAGCTAATGTCCACAGTGTCTGATATTGAATTTTGTTCAAAATTAATATAGACTCCAGACTCAATTAGTGTAGTATTTGATAAATGCTTTACCATAAGAATGGGCTTCAGCTCTTTTATGTGTACTTTTCTTAGTGCAAATTTAAACTAAGTTTGAATTTAAACATGTAAACCCAATTTCCAATCAGGTCACCGCCATGAAATGTTATTGTAGTATTTTGGTCAGGAATCTCTTCTTGTAAAGGAGAGTGATTTACCGTGAGGGCAGAGGAGGCAGGATGATCCATGTTGCTGATGTGACCATTTCACTCACTCACTTGAAAGTTAAAAGTGTCTGTGTCAGCATTGCTTCCCCATAAGGGCTTTTGGAAATCTAAACACAACAAACATTTCCTGTGGAGTGGTGTCTGTGTGTGTGTGTGTGTGTGTGTGTGTGAGCGTGTGTGTAGAGGGTATCACAATGAAGAGGGAAAACATGTAGGGGAAACTCGGAGTCAAAGGGCATGGCCGCTATCTTCAGTTCAGTGCTGCTTCTACACGCTCTGCACATTTCTGTATCTGACCAAATCACGATCAGACAAGCCTCATTGAGATAACAAGTCTTTAAGCTGTGCACTACACTTGTGACAGTACATAAATAGATGTAGACCTACATTTTCTTCCCATTTTCACACAGTTTTGCTCAAAAAAGTTGGCACCATAGAAGAAAAAGTAGAATAGAAGTAATATATTTTGATAAACCTGCTGTAGTGTATCTTTTTGAGCCTCTGTAGTTTCCAGCAGAGGGCAGTGTGTATGTGCATCTGTCTCACTGACAACATAATTTATCCTGTTGAGTGTGTTTGGGATGATATTCAAGATCTTTTGCTGAGAAATCCATATTCATCGGGATAATTTATCTGCACAGGACTGAGAATTATTAATCGCATCTGCACATCTGTAGGCTGCTTATCAGTCACTGACCTCCCAATATATAAATTCTGCTCATGCAATTATGGAGAAACTTTACATTTGCATCAAAGAGACATTTATCCTTTAATCATCTTTTATTTGTCATTTATTACCTTTTTCTCCGCTGCTGCCTTTGTTTCCCCTTGGGGATTAATAAAGTCCATCCTTATCACATTTTTATTTGAACATTATGAGGAATATTTATGGGGTTGCTGGTTCAAATCTGAGAGCTATGCAGGGAAAGTGAGCAAGAACCAGTCACATGCCCTTGAGCAAGCAAGACTGTTGCATGGGGTAGCTTTTGCACGTGAATGAATAAGTGATGTGAGTGAGGAGGTGCTGAAAAAAATGTGTGTGCTCAGTCAGCCTTCCCTGTTTAGATGAGGGTTGAAATTTCCCCACTACGCTTGCTGCACTGGAATTCTCATTTTACATCTCAGGCGGTTATGTCATGCAGGTTTCCAGGACAGCTTACTCTAAGAGAGCAGCTGGGATTTACTGTGTGGCACTTTGCTGGGGCACCTGGCTGTTATTGGACACGTGTGAGGATTGATTCTGTCAAACTCTAGGCCACCCTGGCATCTATTATTTTGATGCCAAACAAAAAGTTAACCAAAGCAAACAACAGTAATTTGTGATGAGATTCGCCCACACTGGTGCTGGTTAACATATTGTGCTGGGGGCTGTGGGTATAAGTGGTATAGACTATAGGAGGTGGGTGTAGGGCTAGGAGGACTTTTTGAGTATTGACTCGATTGTAGCAAAGAGTTAGATAATAATACTCCTGTGTTTTGTTTCGGCCAATTTTTGTTAAGATGATTATTAGGATAACATTAAATACTGATGCATTTGAGAGGTCGGCTTATTTGTTTCGGGGTTTTTGTACAATAGACTCTATTAAAAGAGTACCCAATCTATTTAGCATTGCTCTACTATAACACTATCATGATGGACATATAAATATTGATGCAGTGGAAGCAGAGATATCGTCTTTTTATGCCACTCATTCTTCTTACATGATGCCTAGATTACCCACAATGCAACTCGATCACTGACAGTTCTCAGAGATTCTAGTGTATTATGTTAAGGGAGGCTAATGTAGTCTCAAGCTGCTAGCCTCAAGCAGAGATGAAGAGTGGGCTACAGAGGTCTGATGGTAGGGTTGATTTGTGTTTAGTTGCAGTTAAAAACAGGGTGGTAGAAAGTTGCCAATAATGATTCTGTCTTGACCAGTTTGTAGAAATGAGCTGCTGTGTGAGCACGTTTCCTGTTGTCTGAGTGTGTGTTGCAGTAGTCATTGCTGTGCTGAAGCAGCCAACCTCAGGACAATGGAAGGTCAAAGAGCATGTCTTGCACCAAACCCCCAAAATATAAAAGACAAAACATGCTGCAGATCGTCTTCTGCCCACAGTGGGACAAGGAATATCGAATTCTGAAATTCACAGTCTAGTATTTTCCTTTAAAAGGTTGGAACATCCTCTGAGGTAATTCTTTATGAGGTCTTCAATAAAATGAAATATCCACAGAAAGGAAACGACTTTACTCTTACAAATGGCGCTCTCTTTATGAGCGTTTTCCAAACTGCACTAACATGACATAGTTTGAGCCTGATTTGTAATTGGGAGGAGCCATATCATGTTGTCATTTTATTCAAATTAATAGTTTTAATCAAATTGTATTTTAAAACAGAACAATTTATTGGAGTTAAGAGGTGAAGAGATTTGTCAGATGTGTAAAACTGGAAATTGTCGTTGAATATTAAGTTTAGATGGTATTTACATTTGCCATATTGTAACACATATTGATAACAGAAAAAAAAAAAATTGTGATTTTCATCATTTCAAATCACCTAGCCATGCAATGGATTTGATGTACAAAGGAAAAATAGACAGCCATGTATCAACGGGCAGAGCCACGTGAGCATGAGAGATGGGAGCGTCACCGACATTATGTGCTGCAATGAAAAACAAGTGCTCCTCATTCACTTTGCTCCGAGGAAAAGAAATACCATGTGGTATCAAGTCGGCCTTGAATGTTATGCTCTGCTCATATGTCAATAAAGCATTTTATCACTTCCATTTTCTTGCCAACAATGCAAGAATGCCACTAATGACGTTATCATGACATCAGCATGTACCTTGTGTTTGTACGGCAGCGTTTTGACAGCACATGGACCGTACCACAATGTGACTGAAACTAATGTCAGACTACTTCATTCAGGTGGACATATTTTGGTTCGCATCTGGGTTAAAAAAAGTTCATAAGCAAGCAGCTCTCAGATTGAGACTAAACTACCAGTGTGAAAGTGTCCTTCGACTCGTGTGTGTCATCACGTCCCTGCACTGATGTGTGTGTTCACCTGTGTCATCTCAGTTACATTTCCCTGAGCCGTTTTTGCTTGAGAGAACATAATCAAGTTGTTCTTCTCCAAATTAAATCTGTAGCTAGTTTGTGACCTGAAATATGCCCTCATCCCCTTGGCAATACTTACATCTCTGTACTGAATGCTGCTAGACACGCACACACACATACACATACATGCACACACACTCACACCCATACCCATACAGAGGGAATTGCGGGAGGCTATATTCTGATAGCTCCTGCAGTGATGTGTGGGGGCAGCAGAGTAACAAGAACCAGCTGCTCCCCTCATCCTCCTTCTCTTCCTCTTCCTCCTGCTCCTCCTCCTCTTCATCATCTTCCTCCTCCTCCTTCCTTCATCTCTCTTTTCTCCTCTATTCCGGAGCGTTATTATGATTATGACTGTGCCTCTCTCGCTTCCTGTGCGAGAGTACAGCATGAACAACAACAACAACAAAGACGACGCTGAAGGGGGAAAAAAAAAAAGAGACAGACTTTCCCTAATGCGCACACACACACACACACACACAAAAACTGACAGGCACATGAGCTTATAGACACACACAAACAGAAAGACAAAATAGATGCCTACACATAGACAGAACGACAAGATAGACGCCTACACATGCAGACACCGAGATGTAGTTAAAACACATGCACACACACGTACAGTAGACACACAAACACACTCGGCTGCTAATGAAGGTTGTTCCCAGTCAAAAGGAGGGAGCAGGATTCCCTCACTGATTGATGACTCATTGAGGCAATAGCTGTCGCTGTTTGTGCATCATTACTTGCTATGCTGTATTACCATTAATGCAACTACACTACTGCAGACGCAGCTCCCTTAGGAGCCCCATGGCTTCTCAAAACAGGGTCGGCAGGCTTTAAAAGTGAAAAGTCTTAACACTGGTGCAGAGGCATGTCGGCATCCAAATGAGTTGTACACCACATCCTGACATCTGGCACAAGGACAAAAGGACACGACACCACATGCACTGCAGCAGCTCAGTCCTGTACAATACTAGACTACAAATCAGTTAAATCACATAATTTCCGCAGGCCTATACTGAACACAACATGGCTGCATACTGCATATTAGAATAGCTAGCAACGGGATCATATTTGCAGAAGGACCATGCACTCAAAAATGGCAGGATTTTTTTTTCAATTGTTTTTTATTTTGACATTACAAATTACAGAGCCTGGGAGGACTAGGTTGAAAAAACCCAAACTAATTTATGTGCACAAATGAACAAAACAGTAAACAAATCTGTTGACATTTTGTTGACATCATGTTTAAGATGTGTTAAAGGAAACAGTTGTTTAACAGGCAGGTAAAAGTATATCCAAGTATATTCATCTAAAATCAAAATAAAACTGCATTAAACCCAAGCAGCTCATTTAAACTAGATTGTCCATGGCCTAACAACTTTCACTGTTGGTACTCGCCACCGTTGCTGAATTATGCACCTCACCGTTAGCAGCCAAAGCTGACCAATACTGCTGAAACAATGTCTAATATAGCATCAACTGTATATAAAGAGTGTCGCAGCTGCTGGCCTGCTGCTAACTCTTATCCCTAACTTACCCGGTCACCCACACCGACCTGTAACTTCAGATCTTACTGTTACAGTAGCTTGACATTAAATCAACTGACTAATTTGCGTGCAAAAAGTACATAAACACATAAATTATTCGTTTGAAATGACATCATATTAGAGCTGCAAAGATTCATCACTTAATGGAGTAGTACTGCAGATGGACAGAAAATGAATATGCAACTATTTTGATAATTGATCAATCACACAAGTCATTTGTCCAAGCAAAAATACTCAACATTTGATGGTTTGAGGCTCTCAAATGTGAGGATTTGCTGTTTGTTCTTGTCTTACCTTACAGTAAATGAAATCTTTGGGCTTTTAGCTGTTGGTCAGACAAAACAAGATTACGCCAGCTCAGGCTCTAGGATATTGTGATGGGTATTTTCTTTTAAAAATGTTTTCTGATGTTTTATAGACCAGACAGTTAATCGAGTAATTGAGAAAATAATCAGCAGATTCATAATGATAATGAAAATAATTAGTCGCAGCTGTGCTTAGTATATATGTGTGTGTGTGTGTGTGTGTGTGTGTGTGTTTATTTCAATTAAATAAATAAACTAAATAAACCAAAAAATTGGCTGTACAGCAGGGATCATTCAGTCCTCTTTGCCCTACAGATCATCCAGCTCACATTAAATGTTTCTGTGTAAAACACACACTATGTTGACAGACACCTTTATTTGCACTGTGGGACTCCAGGAAACCAGGAGACTGTCAGTGTTAAGCTCCGGCTCTGCTGTTTAGAAAAGGTGTACACCGCATTGGTAATAGTTGTTGGTTGTTGACTTTAACTGAGGTTGGAGCTCATCAAGATCCTAAAGTATGAATCATTTATTATCTATTGTTTGAAGTAAGATCATGGAAAAATTGTCATATTATCTGTACCTTTTCAACATGTGTCCTGTGCTATATTTTATATTCTTGTGATTCATTTTGCTGAATGATTTCCTCTTGTTTTGTGATTAATGGTTGGTTAGTTATGTGTAAGTCAGCTCGTTCTCTGTAACTTGCTTTGAGAGTCTTTAGTGATGAAAGACTACAGAAATGACAGGTTGAACCTTTTATGTGCAACCGCCCCCGTGGGCCTTGTGAGTGTTACACCCTATCACATATAAACCATTACTTTATTTTTTAGTGGCTTGGTTTCTTTCTCTTTTTTTTTCTTATTGAAACAGCAGGAGGGCTGGAGAGACACATACACAGTATAGACAGATCTGGCAGGATTCAATCCCAGGCCAGCAGGGGGATGCATGTGGTTTCAGAGGCGGGGGTCCTAACTGCTAAACTCTCTCTGTGCACCTTTATTGCTTTTTAGTGGTTAAGGCGGTTCACAAGTGGTGATTCATCACTCACTAACACACACATACCAAGCTGTGAGCTTCCTGAAGGCCATTCCCACCTCCAGCCTCATAGCACCCACTGATGACGAGCCACAGAGTAGCTGCAGGGTCATTCCAGATGCCTCCCTGTGCGCTCAGTATCATCTGAAACTGAAATTTTATCTGTTTTTTACACACAGAGACCTCCCACTCCAGGTATGTGGTGGAACTATCTCTTGATGCCAATTAGCTGGAGAGAGCGAGGAACCGTTTTTACTAGATGTGTCGCTCTGAGCAGAAACAAGAAGCAGACCTGGCTTCGAGCCCTCAGCTGGAGTCTAAGGCACGATGGTATTTTCTTGAGGGAGGAGGGCTGACAGCAGCCTCTGTTAGGCTATAACAGTACACAGATATACAGCACAGTATGTGTGTTAATGTGTGGACAAAATAAAACAAAACTCATCCAGTGAAATTACAAAACATACAACATATTTAAAATTAACATATTTCAATAATAAAATAACTGAAGAGTCAAAAATGGTGAAAATGCTCAGAAGAAATGCAAACTGTACTGTACTACATACTGTACACCTACCTGCACACAACAGAACAGTTGTAGCATTAACAACTCGGTCAGTAGAAGGGAAATACTTAGTTTTGCTGTGTTGTGTGGCATGCCCTTCCTCTGTAGCTTGGCAGGCTGCTGCTAGTTTAGGAATGTAGTGAATGATTGGGAATTGGCATTTTGTTATATAGACTCACACAGCTTTAGGCAAGCACCTTAACACAAACAAGGCAGACATCAGTCCAAAGCACAGCTGAACTCCATAACAACATGGCACTGTGGCATTCCTGGACCTTCAGCATCAGCTATTTACCAAGAGCACCTGCCAGCGTCTGATACCATTAAAGCTAGCATTGAGAAAAGCACAACCATTGTAAGTTATATTTTAAGTATACTGATAAATAGCGTAACGTTTTTAACATACATTTGAAATGGTCATCATGACTTCATTATTATGGAGGGGAATTATTTTCTTCTTAAAATGAAAATATTTAAAATATTTAGACACAGAAATGGGTCCCTGAAGATGATTCTTGTGTGTGAAGAGAGAAAAAAAGTTTGTAAATATTTATAGACATTTAATTCTATGCAATTCAAATGAATCAATGACTTTAATAACCTTTACGCAGTAGTGTCCTAAAGGTAAAGATAATGTTGGGCAGGAAAGTAAAATAGCAGCTCTTGTCCCTACTTAATTAGTCCTGTTGAGGTGCCTTGATCACAGCATTTAATTGAAGGGCTGCAACTAACAATTCTTTTCATTATCAATTAATCTATCAGTTATTTTTTACGATTAATCATTTAGTTTACAAAATGTCAGAAAATGGGATATCTTTAAATTCCTTGTTTTTCCTGATCAGCAGTCCAAAAACCAAAGATATTCCATTTACGGTGACAGACATCAAAGTAGTAGTAGTAAACCTTCAGTATGGAGAGGCTGGAACCACAATTGTTGCTTGATTTAAAAGAAAATGCCAAAACTATTAATGGAATATCAGAATTGAACAGATCAGACTGTGGCTGTACTGGGCGGCCTCCAGGTGTGGAGGCAACGGCCTTCATCCGAATCTCAGTAAATACAGTTTCTGTTATTTAACAAATAGGCAACAGTATTTTTGTTGTTTGTTTTTTGTGCACTCAAAGAAAATTGCCATGGGAACAAGTGTTGCAGTTGCACAAATGTGTCCTTCCTGGTGAAACCGTGTTGTTATGCATGGTGGGGAGCAGCCCAAAGAGCACTTACTGTACTTTTTCTTAGCACAAGAAATTGCTGAAAGCATTGAACTCCAACAAACCAGGCCTAAGTCCTAAAGATGTGCTCCCAAAGCATTTACTGTAGTCAAATGAAAACTGGAACAACGATTCAGATCTTCAGGGTTGGCCCTGTTTTCCACGGTGACTTAAAGTAAGTAGACAGTAAGAGTTTAGTGTCAGGGACAGTGGAACATAACATATGGCAGTGGCAGGTTATGTGAAACCTCTCACGTCCTTCTGTTCTCCCTGTTGCAAACTGACAACTGGCCAAAACCAAGCTTATAACCAACACTATCACCCCAATACCATGGGCCACAACTTGTATTTGTTTGTTTTCCACAACCTAAGAGGGAGTACTACTCAAGGTTTGGGTGGAACATTGGTGTGGTTGAAATTAACAGTTGTAGATGAGGTAATGAAAGGCAATCCTTGTTCAAACATGGTAGCTGTTTTGTTTTTAACAGCCGTGTTGTACTGGAGTCTGGTTCCTGGATACGATGGCAGCTATAATTAAGTGAAACATTAGTTAGATATTTCGGTTTACATAACTCCCTTTTCCCTTTCTCATGATATTTTGACAGTGAGTGCCAACACACTCTCCCTCTCTCTCTCTTTCTCTCTCTAATTCGTCAGTCTCCCCTGGTTCAAGCTAAAACAATATTATTGTGAGATTAAAAAGTACAGAATAATTCTAACAAATACATGTATTTCATTGTTAATAAAACCCCACCAATATACTGTATATCAGCATGGTCAATATTTGTGGCCAAGTTTAGCTAATCACATATTGCCGTTTTTGATGGCAGATAAGTAACAAGAAATTGCAATACTGAAATGCTACACATATGAATTAAAGGTAATTTAGAAACATTCAATTCAATTGTATAAAGCTGCTATAATCGATATTTTTATATAATAATGTATCAAATTACAATGTGAAAGGGCTCTCTCATAGTGATGAAACTACAAAGAATTATTAGCTGAATCTGCAGCTCCAGCTAATTTCTTTTCTTTTTTCTTTTTCTTTCAGCAAACAGCAGACAGACACAGTTAGAGACTAGCTGGTGAACATAGTGGAACATTTAGCAGCTAAAGAGCCAGATATTTCCCTCAGGAGTTGGTGGAGACCAAAAACTGAGCTAAAACAGAGTGAATACATTCATCAGGTGGACAGAAACACGACTCCAGATGAATGATAATGTTACACAGTAACTTTAAAAATAAGCAACTGTTTGCTAACAAGTTTGGCAAATCAACTTGAAAGGTGATGATATGTGAATGTTGTGTTTGCAGATTGTTTCCGCTGCCCACAAGTGGCCAAAAAATCAGTTATTTTTAAGTTTAAGTGGGATTCTCATATGTTATGTGTTTATGTTTTGGCTGATATATTATGAGATTTTTTTTAAATTGTCAATTACTAATATCAGTATATAAGTATTGGCCTGAAACATCCAGTACAGCTCCTTTTGTGGAGAATCTGCCCTGTGCTACACGTGAATGAGTTTGTGGGTGAACTATAAGCAAGTTTTACGAGGTGCATCGCATCTAAAAAGAATGAAATCCTGTCAACAAAAACTGAATAGAATATTTTAGTGAAGGTTACAGGCAGTCATCCTTTCTGCATTGCTTCTCAGTAGAGCCATCAAGTTCAAAGATTAAGTGAACATTTAGGGATCAGGGGTTTAATTTTAACTTCAGTTTTTTCACTAAAATGTATGGTAGCTGAGAAATGTGTTCTTTGTCAACTTAACTGGCCAACATCAGTGAAAGTGAGCAAACAGCAACTGTGCTCCAAACGGTAGTTTGGCTTTTAGAGAGCTAATAGGGCAGGTCTGACGTGACACCTGACCTCTGTCAGTCACTGGCTAGGACACCTGTAGGCACTAAACTGAACCTCTGCATCGAAACAGGTTCAAGACTGAAGGTAAGACGAACCAAAGCAAGCAAAAGATTTGAGTTTGGGAATAGTTTCCTTACACAGTAAAGCACAGATATTACATAACCGATGTACAGCTTTCTTGCTACTTTTAAAGATTGTTTTCTCATTCATGTTTTTTTTTCTGCATACAGTTTGGATTTTATTTTTTCATTTGCAGTATTTTTTCCCATGTCCACTCTATTGAGCTTAATGTGACACATGCACATACTCGAACCACCTCAGGTGCACCCATGTAATTTGACTTTTCTGGCTTCAGTAAATGACAAAGATGGAAACAAGTGTAAATCCAACCTCCAGGCTTCCATGCATCACTAGACACTACAGCCATGTGTTTCCCCAGGTTGTCAACTCAGTCTCTCCTATTGACATTTACCAAGACATGGGTTGTAATGTAGCCATGCCGTTTGGTGTTTAACTGGAGTGCACCCATCATGTCACCTGGGTTGCAGGTTCGTGGTGGGTGAGAACACTTGAATTATCCTCCGGGGAGAATGCGCCCTGGCTTACTGAGTGACGCATTTGCCCTCACAGTGCGTAACAGTTCTTATGCAAAGCAGACCCACTGGCCGTTACCACACACAGTGATGTTATATATGCTGGCTTATGCAAATGACTGACCTTTCACAGAGCATTTACATCAGGGTGGGAAATTAACTTTTTGATCCAGTAGCCTGTGTCTGGTAGATCTGTAAATTTACCCAAACTGCTCATTATTACATTACAAAAAGAAGCTACTCAAACCTACCACTATATAAAAGGCAACAAGTAAATTTGACCGTCATCTTGAGACATTTAACAGTGTAAATAATTGGAATTTATTTAAACATGTCTACAACTTTAAAATATTGCAAATAATAAATAGAAGAAAAAGCAGCATAAGTGAACTGCTAATATGAATAATTACAAGTGACAGGAGCTAATCGCAGGTTGGGTGAACCATTTGTTAATTTTAGCATTAGTTTTAGATTCCTGTTAATGTAGGCGTAGTAGTACTTATCATGGAAATCAGTTTTCATTACAGCAGCAGTAAATACTGTCACAGGACTGAAGAGTTGTAAATATAGTCTCACTTTTAGTAGTAATAGCAAAGGTATTGTTAGAAAACTGCAGTTGAAGTGAAGGTGATGTATAGTGCTTTGCTATGGTGCAGTTTGTGGTTTGAGAGTGTACATTGTGTATGAAATAATAACAGCAAGTAGGACCCATATTGTAGCTGTAACAAAAAAGTGATTAGTTGAAACATTAATGGGAATTGTTTCAGTTGTCCTACTATGAGTAGTAGGTTCAACAGAGGTATTATTACTAATAAAAGGTGAAGTAGCTGTTAAGTTAGAGTAGAACTCTTATGTTGTGGACAGTTAAGAGGAAAGAGATCTCCATTTGTTTGATTCCAAATTATGTTTTCTTTTTGACTGTCTTTAACAAGCCTCAAGGTCAACAAGCTAAATTGATGTAGAAGTTGCCTCTTTGGTGATAGCATTCATGATCATGAGACTTTATTTTAGTGCCTTGGAGTCATCCAGGGGAGCCCTATTTATTGTCCTCCAGGGTTATGACCTTTCATGTCAGAACAATTTGCTCTGAAGTTACATTGCTTGTACGATGCCTGATAGGGGTCATAGGAAGGATAAAAATGCATACCTGATGCATATATTAGGTAGTACATAGTGTCTTTTTGTGAGCTCACTTCATAAATGGTCAGCTACAGTACATTGTGATTTTATTACCACTTTTGTGCAAACTGGTCATTCACTGAATATATCATTTAAATGTACCAGTGAGAAAGTCAAAACCACGGCTTTTAATCAATTTTTATTTCGATTTTATTTTCTAATTCTATTTCAGATGATGTGCATTCATTCAGTCTGTCTGTGTTAACGGTCGTACATTGCTATGCTGTGACAGCGTTGGTGTTACTATTTACAAATGGACACATGCGTGGTGGAAACAACTAGTGGGAGGTGGTGGGTGTGAAGGGTTGCTATTATTATTTTATTTCTGTGCATTTGAATTTAAATATAAGAATGTGATCACATTTGTCATTTCTGTCCTTTAGTACAAACCTTAATTGATTAAATTGGTGTATTGAGTTCACAGTGACGCAAAATTAAACCAAGACTTGAAAGCCAGAATCACAAGGTCTCAGCAGTAGCTTGTTTTTTTGTTTGTCTTTTTTTGGACAGAGTTGAGGTTACCTGTCTTCATGCAGGACTGGAGATTTTGGCAAGATCTCAGTCCCTGTCACTTTAGCTAGGCATGATGGACTTGTCTGTGCTCTTTGCCACAATTTACACTCTCTGCTCCCAGTTAAGAACCGTGTACTTTTGCTAAAATTAGCAGCGGTTCTGTCTGTGGATTACTCTTGAAATATTCTGTGATGCTTTTCTTTCTTTTTGTGGCAGTCAGGTACTATATCAACAAATCTTTGCCATCATGTTTTTCCCACATCAAGGCAAAGATAGAAGTCAGTTTTGATCAGGGCTGCAACTCAATGAGAATATTTCTTGGCATTTTATTCAATAGTTGACAGTATAGATGCAGACAGGAGACATGTGGAGAAAGAGAGGGGCATGACATGCAACAAAGGTCGACGTTGGGCCATATGTTCCAACCACTACTCCTCCAGAAAGCCCCACTAACAACTATTCTAATTATCTATTAATCTCTTGCATATTTTTTCAATTAATCAACTAATCATTTCTAAAATGTGTCTTATATGTCTTAAAATGGTTAAAAATCACAATTTACCAGAGCCCAAGCTGACATCTTTCAATGGTTTTTGTCCAACCAGCAGTTCAAAAATGACATAAAACTGAGAAAAGTAAATCCTCACATTTGAGGTGAAATAGAGAAAAGTTGAGTCAGCTGTGTTGGGCTTGGGCCTGATTTGGTTTAGATTTATCTTGATTAAATTCTGATCCACAATATTTCGCAGAGAAAGACAAAGCAATATTGTTGCATTCCTAACACAAGCCAGTATGAGTATATAAGACGTATATGAATGAGATCATGGAGAGAGATTGGCTCACATTCATGGTGAAACTAGTTTGGTCCATCTGAGCTTTATGACAAAGCAATGGCGACCTGGTGAGCAGGTATGGCTGCTAACAAGATGACATGTTGCATGTTGGCTTTGCTGCGTTGAGAGAAGTGTGTTGGGGAGGTGTGTCTTGACGTACCGTTTGCCTCGCTGCATGCTGGCCTGCCATAGGCTGCTGACTGGTGAGCTGGGATAGCGAAGCGGAGGGGGAAAAGAGAAGGCACTAGGACCCAGCGGTGAGACAGTGAATAGGCAGGCAGAGTGGGGCTGAGTCACTGCATGTGTCTGAGAGGCAGTCAGAAACAGAGCAGAGCAAGGGAGCAGAGGTGATCTCACACTCATCAGCACA
Source organism: Macquaria ambigua (assembly GCA_008360985.2). Taxonomy (NCBI): domain Eukaryota; kingdom Metazoa; phylum Chordata; class Actinopteri; order Centrarchiformes; family Percichthyidae; genus Macquaria; species Macquaria ambigua. The sequence goes on along the minus strand of VMKM01001766.1, from coordinate 49,885 downwards.
GGATAACACAACCATGATGGGTTGACTTGGGGGGGAGGCGGTTGGAGAGAGGAAGTGTGCATTCGCCACCACTTGCTCAGCTATGGAGACCAACAAAGTTCTTCATTTTGTGCCTTCGGGTAAGTGGATCAAAGCTCTCAGAGCTGCTCCTCAGCTGTGCACGACACAGCGTTCACTGGGAGAACCTTGGGGTTCCCTACCTAGTGAAACCTGAGAACCCCCTGTGAAAACATGTGCAGCCCACCTCCACTTTCACTCTGAGGCACGGCAGATGTTTGGGTGTGCATGTGTTCTACTGTACATACTTGGTGTTTTTTGTGTTTGCTCTTTCTGTGTACTTGGGCAGTGTTCTGTTTGTGACAGAAATCCTGTTTTTATTTTCCAGGGGAGGTGGGGTTTTAGAAGCCCTGGTGTGGTTACAGAAATGCAGATGTTTTTTGTTTTTTTTCATTGCATTTTTGTACGCGTTTGCCTTTTTGTTTTCTTCTTCTTCCTCCTCTTGTTTATGTCTGGAATGCGACATGAGAGGTTCCAGCGTTGTATTTCTTCAGTTCAGGAACTGAACCTTGAGAAACGATTGCATTGCAAACCCCCCCCCCCAACCGCCCAGAGAAAGCCCGTATACCTGTCGAGCAGGGACAGCTGGAATGCAGAGGAAGCCCGGACTCATAATGCACTTTCTCATGTGTTGCACTGACGGGGCTCGTGCAAATGCGCTTGCTAGACAGAGAGGCATCGACACGGCACAAGAAACACAGTGTGTGAATGTGCACATGTATCTGTTTGTACTGTGTGTGTGCATGTGTTTCTGACTGTGCATGAGAAATTGTGAGAAAAATGATGTGTACATCCATATATCAGCATCTGAGTGTGTGTGTGTTTGTGGCTGTTTTTGAAACGTGTGTGTGTGTGTGTGTGTGTGTGTGTGTGTGTGTGTGTGAGAAAGACAGATTAGTGTTGGTGACAACCACAGGAGAGCAGCGAGTTCTCCCCTCACTGAAAGTCCTCTGAGAGACCAAAGCCCATTTGGAGGTGTGATGCGGCTGCCTCCTCACTTTCATTTTGTCTGGGAAGGCAGAGTGGGATACTGCGTCTGTGTGTGTGTGAGTGTGTGTGTGTTTGTGTGTGTGTGAGTGTGTGTGTTTGTGTGATGAGGACATTATGTGGGATAATGCAAGTGATGGAATATTATCTGAGCGTATGTGTGTTTGTGCATGAGTGTGTTTTTGTTTGTAGTACACAACCCTTTATGTATGGGGGATAATGTGTGGCATATCTGTGTTTCGTGCATTTTTGTGTGTATGTGTTTGTCAGAGTTCAGTCGTGCTCTCGTGAGATGTGTAAGAGTGTGTGTGTGTGTGTGTGTGTGTGTGTGTGAGCGTCATGCGCTGTGCACACTAACTACATCTCAGAGTGTGTGTCGGGGCGTGATGGACACTGCTGTGGCTCGTCCTCTGTAGAGCAATTTGCATTCATTTGCTTAGTGCTGATTAGAGGCGGAGAGGGCAGGTTTGATCATTGCAGAAGAACAGTTTGTGAACGGAAAGGTATTCAAAAGGTTTGTTACCAACCGAAGGAAAGGCTGAGGTTTGAAAAGGGTCGGTAGAGAAATGTCTGATCCAAACCATTTACATTACAGCTGCTTTCTGTGTCGTGTAATTTAACGTTGGCTTTAAATGCGCATATTAACGTTTTACTGCCCAGTAGAACAAAATGACCAAAATATATCTGTAGGAATTTGATTAGATTATTATTTATTAGTTATTGATCACCACCAGTGACTCAACAATTATTTTTGCCAGAGGATTAGATTTATTGCTTTCCAAACGCACTTTACTGCCCTCTGGATTTTCAAATAAAGCAGAGCGAGCTTTTCTGCGCAGCACCTTTCAGCATACATAACAGGAACATATTGTCCATCAGTATGTTCAGCTGAAGCTGCCCATACACATTACTGAAAATGTTTTGGTGTTGTCATCTATGAGCATTAGCAAATCCTTATTGCAGCATATTGCGAGCAATCTTCCAGATCGTGTCATTATCAGTGGCAACCTGCTGACAGGTGAAGGAGCAGCTGGTGCTGTGGGAGGAGGTCAGGAGATATGGGATTCACTTTATGGAGCTGTAAATTACCACAGAGTTTCACCACGTGATTACACAATGTTATAATACTGCAGTGAGTTTCTGATTTAATACTGACGTGTAGATTCATTTACATTTCTGATTTTGTTTGCTTGCTCTCAAAATGGACAACAACAAATGACTGCAGCTTGTAACAATGCAGTGTGGGAACATATTTACAGAATGTTTCAACTGTGACAGCAATGCCACTGAGGATTAACTGTTTACCTATAATGCTTTCCCTTGGACTGTTATTATTGAGTCATTAGTAAAAAGGTAATATTCAAAATAGCAATGGGCAATAATTTGGTATTATAGTTTATTGACTTTGAGTGGAATCATATTTGATCATATCATACAAAAGTCTGTTATCCATATTGATTATACCATTGATTAGACCATATCATGTTACATATCGGTATCATTTTTTAAACCATATCACCCAGCCAGAATTAAAAATATTAAGAAGAAAAACTCTGTTTAATTAAAACTACATAACTGAAAAAAGTAGTTTTGTTTTCCAAATGCATAATTGTTTTAGGGCTGTAACTAACGATCATTTTCATTGTTAATTAACCAGACAATGATTTTCTCAATTACTCAATTATTGGTTCAGTCAATAAAATGTCAGACAATTAGGGGAAAATGGCCATCACAATTTACTAAAGCCCAAGGTGACTCATTGAAATTTCTAGTTTATTATCACTTGAGACAAAAAAAGCAGCAAATCCTCACATTTGAGAAGCTGGAACAAGAGTATGTTTGGCATTTTTAAAATACGACTGTAACGATTAATCGATTATCATACTGGTTGCCAATTCATTTTCTGTCCATCAACTACTCATTTAAATTGTTTTGTAGTGAAGTGCTTTCAAGAGCCCATTCTAGCTACAAAGTGTTCACTGAAAGTAGAAAGATCCAGCTCTGTAGAAACCAAAATTGTAATGACTGTACATCCAGCAAAATCCACATTTCTTTAAACAGTCCTGATTAAATATCATAATCACAGCATAAAACTGAAATCTCCCTGCTTCGTCCCTGCAGGGTGTCAATCTTCAGGTGTGACAGACAGCCTGGTAATCAGTGTTTCAGCCGTGACCTGCAGAGCCAGAAAATATCAGCATGGAGGACACATAGTGGCTGTGTAAATTAGTAGTTCGACCATGTGGAAGTGGAGGTGTGTGTGAGTGAAGATGGATGACGTGAGTCTGTGTGTGTGTGTGTGTGTGTGTGTGTGTGTCCCATAGATGTGACAGTGATCTCTGATCAGTATTCACCGCTGGCAACAGATCTCAGAAGCTCCAGCCTCTGAGCACAGCCATCTGGGCAGAGGAGAAACACACATCGACACACACATACAAATTATTATACAGTACCACACACGCACAAATACAAATACACACCAGCACTGAAATATCACAAAAACATGTCCATGCAAGACACGACAAGTGTATTCACACATAAGCATTTTTTTGAAGACTCACACACACACCAATTTGCACACACAGAAATGCACACTCACACCGACTGTGTCGCAGATACTGTCCATACACGATGCACATAATTATATACACAATTCATTCTATCTACATAATTTGTTGGTTTACACACGCAAAACAATTATGTAGATGTGTCAACGCAGACACTCATCATGCACAGTTCAAGGAACACAGGATGAAGAAGACCACACATTCATTACAATTACAACTCGCACACATTCACATGCACACACACACACAAACGCACTTTCTCTTGTTTGTCTTTATATCTCTGTCTTACTCCATCTTCTTTGTTTGTTTTTTGTTTTTTTTTCCATTCTCCCTCTTCCACGCACACACATACATACACACTCTTATCTGGATATTTAAATTCATAAAATACACACACAGAAACGCACACACACACACACACACACACAGCCGTACCATGGACCAGTGTGTATTTTTGGAAAGAAAAAAAAGATAAAACAGGCAAAAGCTTAAGAAGTGTCTAAAGCAGAGTGTTTGTTTTTACATACTCAGACCTGCAGTGCTCAAAGTGTGATGAAAACACTTCCTTTCCTTCATTTAGGCGGGCAGTGTAGTCAGTGTGAGGCTGGTATTTTTGGAAAGACGTATTAAGCTTTATCATAATCACAATCTATTTAAGGTCAAGGTGATAAATTACTGAGTTTACAGACAGATACTGTGTGACATCAGTGGCCACTGGTGGTTATTCATTGTATGGAAATGGCAGAATTTGATGAAACTCCCTCAGTTGCGCAAAAAAGTTTTTTTTACGCTTGCTTGAGGTGGTTTTTGACTTTGTCGAAAAGAGTTGATGTGCTAAATGGGATATGGAAACAGTTTTGCCGAATAAGTTCTGACATAGCGAACATTTAACTCACATGATAATTAATTAAAACAATTCAAACTTGCCCAAGAGAAACAAATTCCAGATGACCTTTCTCCATTTTTCTCCCGTAGATGGGTTAGATGGCCAAGGCGACTTGTTTTGTTTCCGGTTCGCAAGCTCTGCTTCTTCTACTTCTTCTACCGCCACCTTCTGACCAAACTATGCTTTGCTATAAGCCTAGTTTATTCGCGCCAAACCAGTTGATGATAACGCGTCAAATTCGCATTTCTGTTTTGCAACATTTCAAAAGTTTGCTTAAAATTTCCTTGACAATTGAATGGAAACACGGCTACTGTCACCCTCTATGTGAAAAGTGTCTTTTTGTTTGTGCTGTGGATTGTATCACTTAGTATTTTGGTGATGAAGGATTTGCTCACTCTGACATCAACCAGGTGCAATTGCCCCAACAACTATTGTTGCTGCTAATAGTAGTATAAATAATAATAGGATTTTACCCAGAACAGTATGATTAATTTGGGAAACATGCTTCATAATGTACTCAGTATTGGAAACCCACATTTACGTCATCTTCAATGTTTTTAAAGACAAACTGGATGGCAAATGATGAGGATGTCAAAAAATGGCAACAACATTTTGGGCTCTATTTCTGTGCAGATAAACAGCACTAAGTGCAACTCTGCACTGGCAAAGCTGCTTTTTACCAAGATACAGTTCCACACAGTATTTTTCCTCGGTAATGCAGCTGTTTGGTATTTTGGTACAATTTTGGTGACTCATTGTGTACAGTGCACCCATGCTCTGTCTTATTGTGATCCCTTTAGTAGATGGAGGTCCACTGCTGTATATTCACACTTGCTTGTCTGCATGCCCTTGATGCAAATGATTTCCGAAAACGGTGGTCTGGCCTCTGGTAAGTACTTCGAAAGGAGCTGATGTAACTGGTCACGACTGACACCAGCCCCCAACACACCCACATAAAATTATTACAATATAGTTTTCCTCATCTGACCAAGTTTCAAAGTTACTCCAGGTGTGTCTTGCGCCTCTGGCCATGAAGATACCGCATCCACTTGAGCACTTGAACGCGCTTCATGCCAAGAAGCTATTACTTTCAGTGCTTTTTACTGCTGTGTCTTTCACAAACGTTAGATCTATTTATGTCAGTGTCCTGCCCCCCTATTCCTGTGCACAGTCTGTGACATGGATTAACGCACACGCACACTCTCCCTACAGCTTAGGGAGAATTTGGGAGCGCCTGGTAAGATGCATTGGATGTCCCCGCTAATGCAGACACATTGTTACATAATAATGAAATGGCATGGAGGCATGAATGAAGATCATGGTCTTTATTAGAGCTGCAGTGATTAGCTGATTAAAGTGGTAATCGATTGACACAAAATGAATCTGCAACTATTTTGATAATCGAATAATCGTCAAACGCCAACATTTTGCTGGTTCCAGTTTCTTAAATGGGAATATTTTATACTTTTTTTTTGTCACGCCTGATAGTAAACTGAAGTTTAAGTTAACTGAATTTTCGGACAAAACAAGACATTCGAAGCCATCACCTTGGGCTGTGGGAGTATTTTTCACTATTTTCTGACATTTTATAGATAAAACTGGTAATTAATAAAAACAATGATGTGCAGATTAATCAATAATGAAATAGTTATTAGTTGTACACAGCAAACAACAAATACCGTTTTTTGTAAAAAAGAAACAGATTGAAACTGGATTTGAGTGAAAGAAAAATGTACTTTGAGTAATTAATACTTTTTTGTATAATTAATTTTTTAATGTTTATTCATTTTCAAACATTTATAGATTAAACAAATTTCTGGATCTTTTTTTATTAAAAAATAAAAGTATAAGCAATATAAGCGCAACAACTGACTGAATAACTTTCCTAAACATTATTTCCTGTTCTTGAGAAAGAACAAAATCACCAAGTTAGTGCTTGTTTTTGCCACTGACAGGCTCAGATTGTTATTTTAAGTGTCTGACAACATTATGGAAAGGATCCCTACAGAGATGAACCTTTTGTTAAAGAGTAAGATCCTTTTTGTTTAACCAGAAACACCGTCGTCTTCCTGCAACAACTCACCTCTCGCAAGATTTCAGAGTGAGACTTCTCCTTGAGCGAGACTTCTTTTTCCACGACATGTCCCTTGTATTTTGGTCTTCACAGTGGGCAGAACATGCAACATGAAGTGTTTGGGAATTATTAAAATCTATTCTCAATTACACCCTAATGTGGAATTTACAAGCTATTTAAGCAGCCTGTCCCTATTTAGCACCATGTAAAAAAATAGCCCTGTAGTTTCAACATGGTATTTAACGTGTTACTTTTGCAACCCTTTTAATTCCGCATGTCTTCATTGCTTTAAAGCAGCAGTATAAAAAGCATCCATTATTGTAAGGATGAAAGCAAAACTGTTTTGTCTTCTTTTTCAACGGTCAGATAAATTGAGGTTTAAATACTAGTTTGCTGCATCCTAGAAGAACAACCAGTAATCATAAATCAAGTTAGACTGAATCTAGCTACTAGTTATCTACTAGTTATTTTAACCCTGATTATAAAGGCAGAAAGTGTCACAGTCATTGACAATTAATGGGGAGGTCCTCTTTATTCACAAAATTGGATGTATAGCAATTGTTTCTCGACAGTTGTATTTTGTAGTTGTTTTTAGCAGCAGATTACATGTTTGAATTTATTCAAGCGGTTTTCAGTGGGCGAAAGTGGAAGATGAGCCCTTTAGTGTAGATTTGATCCACTTTAATATGACTTCACAAAGCGGTCACGTCTTTCTCATTCAAAATACAATAGATGCTTTTAACTCGGAAATAAAGCAGAGTGTCGGCTGCCATTGTCTCTAGATTTAAAGTAGAGGGGCATTCGCTGAGTCAAGCAGAAGCAAGAATAAATGCACACAGATATGAGCATGCACATAATCTCTTAGGCAACATATGCACACACATGAAAATAGTTAAATGTTGCTACTTTTATACACACAAACACACATACATGCAGATGTTTAGAAAATAAAAAAACACACACAGTGTTGGTGGTCCTCTCCCGTCTTTGGTCATGACATGCCGCTCTGGTTTGCTGTTGTGTAATTAGGCTGCAGTTTACCGCCACCCTCTAGCATGTACACACCCGTTCACTGCAGATTAAAGCTTACTCTACAGGTTACAGCACAGGAAGCAGTACTGTGCACAGGCGAGGTATTTCTTTCAGTTCCTATTTAATATTGCTCTTGTATGGTCTGCTAAGGCTGCACAGCATTGCCAGCACAGAACAATTTGTACTGTGCAGAGTACTTTCTCCTTTGCAGTGAATTTAATTTAAAACCAACAAACAGAACACAACAGAGTGGTAGACATGGCGCTCTGCTGCTCCCCTCCTCTTGATACGTACACCCTCTCCCCAACATAGTAATTATTCCAAGATGTCTGAGGATGCCCGTGTCGATGAATTCCCACACCTTGATTGTAAACCTTCCCTTTCAAATGCGCCTGAGCAGAAATATCAATGTGCTAAATAGAGTGTGGCAATATGTATAGCAGGTTGTTAGCATACACACTCACACACACTTAATTATAATCTCACTGACACATGAGCATGCAGACACACACACGTCTTCTTATGCATGACCCACAGAATTCAAACATGACGCATTCTGAACTGCAGAAACAAGTTGCATCACGTTGTACATGAGTCCTGCAGACATTTTCTCCTTCCCGCTCAGACTGAGGTTATTTAAGCCGGGCTGCTGTTTTCATGCAGCTGTTTTCATGCTGGGTTTGCATACATGGCATGTATGGTCTTTGTCCATGAGAGATGTTTTGCACTGTTCCTTCACACTGCGTCTGATGTCCTTTTTGTCCTTGTCGCATGTCGTGAGGGTGTAATTTACATCATCCATATGCTGCAGCACCAAAATTGCATCCATATTCCAGCACGTTAAGTGTCGTTCATATAATGTCTGTTGTTAAGGTCTGTCTGAGTAATATGGTGTTGTACAATAAAAGTAAAGGAGTGTGACACAGTAAGTAGCACTGGTGCAGACACACAGTTCACACGGAGTGACGTACAAGGGCAAAAAGATCTCACCTACAGTGTAAAGAGAAGGCTCAAGACATACAGTGGACAGAAGACTACACAAACCCCTCTACACTCAGTGTCAGGTGGAGGATTAAACATGACGGCTAGCAGTGAGACATACTGTAGGACAATAAGCTGGGGAACCGTAGGTAGCCGAGGTTGCTTAATTTAAATTCTGTCAGTGTGGTGCGGGATACTAAGCTAAGCAAAGAGACAGCTACTGAACAGGGCAAGGCAGGGCACTGACCCTGCTGAGGTTAGTGGTTTGATTCTCATCGGGGCCCCGCATACTAAAAGGTGTGAATACTCAGCTGAAAGGCTCATTTGATTAAAACGGCCATTAAATGCTACTGGAAAGCGTTGTAGTTGAAACATCAGAATCCAAATCACTTATTTCCACATTTTACATAAGGTAGGAACACGCACAGTATACACATACAAGGACAGCCTGACAGATACAGTAGACTAGACTTTGTGCCGGCATTTTCTCTCCCGCTGCCTCACATCGATTCAGCTGAAACTGTGTCTGTGCTGTTCTGTGGGGGGGACACCACAAATGAAAAGCAGTGAGATATGCTGTCGGATGGCGGGCAGGCTGGAGCAGCATACAGTAGAGGGCTGTGTGGAGAACAGCAGACTTGAAAGGGAGATGGTGGCCTGGCTTTAATAGAGCCAGAGGAAGAGGGGAATGTGCAAGCAATTAACAGGAATCCCCCAGCAATGGTGTTTTTTTTTTTTTTTTTCTTCCCCTTCTATGAAAATCGAGGCAGCCAATTTCTTCAGCGAGCGGTTGGCTTGTGTGTGTGTGTGTGTGTGTGTGTGTGTGTGGAGTGGAACAACACCCTCAGTCACTCACTCACCCCCTAGCTCATCCACTGCCTGGTTTGTTAACTATGAACACACACACACACACACAGCGGAGCATCCCTGCTGCAGCACCTGAGCGTAATCCCATACCTGTGTGTAACTGTTAAAGATTTAGAGAGAATCGACAGGAAAGCAGGGGAAAAAAGAAAAATAGAGGGAAGAGAATGAGAGGGAAAGATATGAAAAATGAGAAATAGATGGAGGGAGGATAGACGAGGAAAAAAGGGGGTAAGAAAATGTTGAAGCGCCCTGGAGTGGAGGGGTTTAAATTGGAGCATGTTCCTGCGCTAACCTCAGTCACGATGCCTTGTCTCGTGCCGCAGACAGGGCCGGATTCATCTGTGAACTCGGCAGTAGCCAGCTCACTATAACTATCAATCCCTCTCAGGTGAAAGGACCAGAGGATTACTGCAGAGCTTTTCAGTCCACAGACCTGATGCCAAGAGACAGATCTAAAAAAAAAAAAAAAACGATTGGGAAACAGAAATGCTGCAGGACTGAATTTTTTTGCACAAATGTAAAATCTAAATTAGACAATTATTCAAAATGAATCACATTGAGGGCAAACCTGGGGTATTCATTTTTGTTCTTTGGTTGAGGCCTGTTGCATAGCCATCTGGCTGTCACAGTGTGAAATATTCTTCTATTAGTTCTTGCATTCAAATCTAATTTGCAGTTGTTTTAACTGGCTTGGTCAGGTTTGCTTGTGCCTCTGTCCTTTGCTGCACCTTAGCCTGAAGCAACTCTTGCTTTCTGTCATATTCTTTGACAAATGTGCATATACATACATGCACAAACACCACACACACGTTAAAACTCATCTCCTCTTAGACCCATACAGATAAATGTTTAGACACTGGTGTATGAAGGTGTGAGAACAGATAGAAACACACTCCCACACCCTCGCATCAGCAACATATGGCTGAGTGCACTGCACACACTCACGCTGCTGTCCAGCATCAGCCCAGCCAGAGTCCACCTGCTTGCCAGACAGCTCGCTCATAGCCAGCCATCGTGGTCAAGGCTCTGCTGTGACATCATCAACGTCAGACGCCAGCCCAGGGACGCAGCTGTATGCAGCAGAGCCAGCAGATCTTCCCCGTAATCAAACAGTCATATTTTATTTTTTCTAACATTTAGAAAATAAACTCAACCAATATCTCTTGTGTGGATGTGAATATGGGACGACTGACACTGAGTGAACATTTTCAACATCAGTGCAGCGTCTGAAATAAAAAATGTCGTGAATAAAACAGTGATGAAAACTAGAGCTAGCAGAATGTATCCTGGAGAAGGAGATTTACAATTTAATTGGGATATTTTGACATTTTGAGTTTTAATTATTGTTTTTTTGCCAGTCACTTGTCACAACGTGGAGCTACAAACTCGCATTTCTCTACATTTCCTTGTTAATATGTAAGCATCCCTCACTGAAAACACGGGGAGAGCTTGCTGCAAACATGTCGTTATACCCTTGATTTTGAATAAGGATTTCTACCAATCTGTTTAAAGGAAACTGAAGGACAAAATCTTCCTTTTCTGCCGATGTGACTCATTGTACTTCAAGGTTCTTTGGATAAAAGCATCCATCAAATAATGTGGTATTTACCTCGGGTGCTTGGCTGGAGGACAGTACAGTACAGGCTTGTTTAGTTTAGTGGAATTTTATAAGAACTTAATTGGCAAAACATATTGATAACTTACAGATAATATTGATAAGCTTTCAATTACAGTACTGTACATGTGGCAGAAGGACGGCAAGACATCACGTACAGGACACAGTACATTATTATTATTTAGATTTTGGTGTTTGGTGAAAACCAATAAATAATTGAGATAGGAATTCAAAAGCTTATTAAATTTCTCAAATAGTGTATAATAAGAGATCATAGTTTAGAATATGCGAGAAAATGAAGAAAAGCAGATAAGGCTGCAAATAAGGATTATTTTTATTATTTATTAGTCTGCAGATTATTTTCTCAACTAATTGATTATTCATTTGGTCTAAAAACACTTCATAAAATACTAAAAAGTACCCATCACAGCCCAAGGTGAGGTCCTCAAATGTCTATTATTATTTATTATTGGTATTTGGCTGTGTCCTGTATTTGTTTTTATAATATTGACTTCCTCCAGTTTGAAATATTAATTAAAGGTTCACATCTACAGTAAATGTGTCGCCTCTAGAAAGGTGAAATTTTATTGACTTCTGTCTTCTGGAATTGAATTCGTTCTGTCTATGTCTCAGTTTTTAGCTGCTGTAGTTAAAGATTCAGTATGATGGGAAAACTGTATGGGCTTTGGGTGACAGGTGGAGTTGACAAAAGTGGCAAATTGCAGTGAAAGTGTGAGCCTGTGAATGTGATGAGAGACCAGCAAAGACTTGTCCTGATAGAGCTGGGATGCAAGTGACTGTGACCTTGTGGGGTTATGATGAGTTTAAGAGTCAAGCCAAATCATGTTTCCTTACATGTTACAGCCTGAAACTACACCTCACTGATGTGGTTGCCTTTCAACAGCTGCGTGGTTACAGTGTGGCACAAATACTCATTGGTGTGGAGTCGCTGGGGCGGCTTCCCACCAGAGCAATCAGTCCATCCATTTTTGGCTGCTTATCCGGGACAAGATTATAGAGGAGTCCCTTCACCAGCAGCTCCTCAAGAGGCTTTCCCAGACCAGCGTGATGTGGATTTGCCCTCACCTGGTGACAGAAAGGATAAGATCTCAGATACAAGCAGTTGCACTTGCACTCCTTCATAAAGAGTGTAGGAGTTCCTGAGAGGGAGGATAATGATCTGAGGTGTTCGAGAGGAGCTTGGAGTAGAGCAGTTGCAGTTGGCTGTCACCCAAGAAGTTAAGGTGGAGGTGTGATAACCTGCAGCAGCTTGCGCTCCATTGTTATTAAACCGTAAACTTGAAGCTCACATTTACACATTTACAACAATTTATTTGACCTCTGGAGGGTTTAACGTAGGGCCACAAGTTCTGATTATTTTCATTACCGACTAATCTGCTGATTATTTTTCCTTTAGTTGATAAATCGTTTGGTCTTGGTCTAGAGAATGCCATACATTTTGTTTCGACTTCCCCTCCTTTCCAAATGCGATGATACGTTGCCAAACCTCTGTGTAATAAACATATAAGTCTACGTGATTAGTAACTGGTTCAATTTGCCATGAACCTGAATTAATGAAATACAGAAATGCATCAAAGTAAATGTTTTCAGTGTGGTTCAGACCTGGGAAAACAAAATGCAAGGGTGTGCCCTCTCACCTAACTTTAGGCTCCAGTATGCCCCTATCCCCTTGGGATATACAATGCAAACACATACTGTAAATTGCCATTTACAATGTGTGTGTGTAATTAGCATGCCGACTGAAGTTCTTTAAAATTCTTTTGGAATAAAAAGAAGACATATAAAGGCCAAATGTGGGCCTGCTGTTTAAAATGTGTATACGAGCAAACAGACCTGCCCCGAGCACGGCACCGGGAGGAATTCCCTCTCCGCCTGGGCTCTCTCAACGACCACAGCTCCAGAGAGGACGGGTGCCAAGAGAGCCTGTGGGCACAATTAGCCAACAAAAGGCCCGGCCTCCTCCGCGGTACTGGCCCAGCCCTCGTAGATTCCCCTACAAACGCAGCGGGGGCACCTTTTTAATCTCTTGCCCTCTTCACTTCTCAGCCTCACCTCTCCCTTAAATTCCAGGGTTTGTCCCTCCTGGGGGTTCTGGCATCTGTTTTGCATGTACCTGCAGCGCACTGCCCTGCAATAGATCAGCCTGCATGGGGAGGAAGGTTGGCTCAGTTTCAACCTGGCTGGTTTATATACACACCAAGGGTCGTATAAGTTGACTTCCTGTTGTCTTGGAGCATTTAAATACACATCAAAACGTGTTTTTTTTTTTTTAATGCAATTAAGGCAGAGTCTGTATTGGATTAGAGTAATGAGTGATTGTTACCAATAAAGTCATCAACAACTGCTTGTAGAATGTATAAGAAGGTCCTTCCCTTTCTGCTGATTAAATACCTTAAGCCCTCAAAAGCAGCAGGAATGTTAGGTGTATTACATCTGCAGTCTTTAAGCAACACACTGAGTAATTAAACAAAGGTCAAACAGCGTGGGTACCTACCTTTCTAAATGTATCCCTTTATTTATTAATCTTGCTCTAGCAAAATAGCTACACAACCTTCAGTGCTTTTGTACTCACCATTTTCTCAATATAGTGACTATCTATCAGTAGAGCGGCCTTTAAAAGAAACATTTTGTACATTAAAGATGGATAAGTCTGGTGATATTCTATATGTTTCTTATAGTCCTCGGCTGAAAATAGTTCCCAATAAATGCACTTTTTACTCCTCTTTGAGGAGTATTTTGTAAACAATACAGCGCCCAGCTGGTTTAGGAAATTGTTGAGCCTTTTAAAAAAATGAAAGCATATATTCACGACCTGTTTTGAAAGATTTACATCTTCATTAGGAGTGCCATAGACAGGCTGTGGAAGTTGGAAAGTATTAAGACTACCACATTGTTGGTTTTGGTCTTTTAAAATTTATAATATCGCCAGCCTTATCCTTTTCATTTTCATCATTCCCTGTCGCGTAAATAAGATTATCTTAGTTTCGGCCATCAAGCACCCAGTTTGTTGCTTTTCTCACAGTATTTGCAGTAACGTCACTGTTGTGCATATGTAAATGTAATCAGATGTGACTGAACTAAAAACATATTCATTCACGTAAAAATGTAGGCAACGGACAGAGGTATGGACACATTTAAGTGTTCTACAAGTTACTAATATTGCTCCATATTAGTCTTTGGTGATGTATATTTGTTTCTAAACCACTAAACTGCCTGCTGCGTTAGAGGTGATGGCCATTATTTAAGCTCCACCCCAACTTCACCCGCTGATACTGTACTTCTACTAAAAATATACACATCCTTTAGCCTCTTGTAGATTGTGCCGTATTGCACCAGGACTGTGCTTCTGCCTTTTAGTCACCAAAATTGCAAAAACTAGTTCTCTCCACAGGCTTTTGTGCCCTAAGCTGACACTTGTGATTGCACTTGCACTCAGTTTCAGGAAATTAGAGTATAAAGGATACGCTTATAAGTACCATTATCTTCTTGAAATGAGTGAGGAGCATTTATAGTACTCCACAAAGAATTCTCACTTGGCTTTGTTTACTGAAACAAGCTGCCTGTAAACAGTTCGGTTCTCTTTATGACTGTCATGCCAGGTAGGGAAGGACTGGGTTTCCTGCAGTGTTTAGCTGTAATGGTGTTCTGTGACTTGGTAAGAGAGGTGGTAAATCATATTAAATGTGGGCCCGCGCATACACCGCGTGGGCTACGTCTCAATCTTTGCCTGGGGCAACCAAATCACTAAAACTATCCCTGAGTGTACTTTTGTACTGTTTTTTTATTTTCTTCTTAAGGACTGTGGGAAGTCATGTTCCCTTCACATTTTTTTTTTTCTCTTTTGAGAACACAAGGATCAAAAAGACGATTCAAAGCAGAGGGAAGGGTCGGCTGGCGTTTGATTCATAGCCCACAGGGGTATTTGTGGTTCCAGAGACAGAAATCACAAGAACATCTCCGGTAACATTTTCACTGCTGAAACCTCTCTGCCTGTCTTTGTCAAACAGCTGGTACTTGCTGTGTTGCTGCTTGCTAGTCGTGGAACTCATGCAAAAACCACAATTGCTGCGAAGGCAACAAGCAGCTGCCTGCCGTCTTTTTTGCAGATAGCTCGTATCAGACGAAGGTTTGGGTTTATCAGGAAGAAAGAGTTTGTCATGTGGCGTGTACTGACACTGCATCAAGTGATGAGCAGAGCAGATGTAGCCTTGTTTGTGGATTTGTGACATGTAAACTCAGATGACTGACTGACAGATATTTCCTCATGTATATGTTGGGCAATGATGAAAGGACTAAGTAAGAGACTCACATACACAAACACCCACGCACACACACAGCAGATCAGTGAAAGGGATGAGACGTATGTGCGATACTATTCTAACCAGCTCTGACTTCCTGCTTGCAAGTAGACAGCTTCCTCTTTTCTGCAGAAAGTTATCATACATCTTTGTTTTTTGCATGAACTGTTTGCCTCAAGTGTCTCTTCCTGGAAGAGCGGTTTCTCCAGTCACTGTTTGTATTTATTTCTACATAAAATGAGCAAGGATTCAAAAACTGATTTGTGAAGGATAAATACCCTCAAGAGGCTTTTAATAATACTCACCTCAGAAGTAAATTAAATGTGCAGGGGAATTTCCTCTTTATGTAAGCTTTCTCCTTTGTAGTTGTGATATAACCTGTATTATATGGGTGCATTATAAGAGGCATACTGAGCATGAGGAAATTAGTTTTGTTCCTGTGCATTAATTCATTTTAGTGAGAGTCTTGAGGCCTAAATGTGTTATTGTGTTTGTAAGAAATAAAAAAAGTTAGTCAGCATTTCTTTGTCATAATCAAAACCCATAGGCCAGATATATATATATATATATATATATATATATATATATATATACAAAAAGCTTTGTAGATTCACAACTGCCATATGTGTGTGTGGTTCTGTTGTGGTGCATGGGCACAAGCCTGATTTACATCACACATTAAGCCATAAATAAATGTCGACATGCCCTTTGCTGTACTGTTTGCATACCAAATACTTATGCCTGCTCCAAAACTCTTTCAGTGAAAAGCAGAGTCAAATAAATTGCACAATTTCGCAGGTTGCGTTGCATCGGCAAGGTTTACCCAACACGGTGATGTTTAATTTGACAGTAACATGGGGGATTAATCTTGCAACATATTAAAAAAAAAAAACTTCAATAAATAGGTCAATTTAAAAAAGGATTTGCAGTAAATTGCATGAAACAATCAATAAATAAATCAATGATGTGGAAGCGATGGGCTGAAGGAACAAGCTCTTGAAATTTCCCAGACGGCCAATAGGAATCACATCTGGAGTGACACTGTAAACACAGTCATTACGTTGGCTGACTAAAACTGTGTTGTGTGACGCAGTTGCTGCAAGAGAGAGGATAGGGCCAGAGTTAATTCGCAGAAGGGACAGCGTTGAAGCACAATGCGTTACTTGTGTCGGTCAGCATGTGATTGCGTGCCTCTGCTGTGATGTAATTGCGGCTTGTGCACAGATCTGAGTTCTGTTTCTCAAAATATGGTTGTGTCAGTGATTGGCACTCATGTGCTTTGCAATGCTGGCTTCTTCAAAACAAAAGAGAACCAGACACACACCTATGTTTTATGTGTGCATCTGACTCATTTATTTAGTTTTTTATTGAGCCTTTAAGTCTTTTAATTCTTTTAGGCTAGGAGAATAAAAAAATGAAAATAGAACAACCAGATATTTTTTTAATTTAATGTTGTTTTATTGTGGAACATTATCACTTGTGACATTATTGCAGTTAAATGAAGCTATTGGTATACTGTTTTTTAAGGAGTGTTTTTACCAGGGTTGCAGAAAGCACTACATCCATCAACAGGAGTATTCTGAAATTCAAATAGTTTTGTCCAAGTAGTATAAAGGTAATGATTGAATGCATGCTTTCAGGCGTGCAGAGTAATATGTCTCAGTCCCTTACAGGGGCAGGTGTCCTTGTACCTTTTAGTTTTCAGTGACTCTTGGTCTTGGTTGTCAGTATGTCTTAATTCGCACAATTTAAGTGAATCTGCTTCGGATTTCACAACAGAATGGCCTTCATGACTGCTAATGAGCCTGTCTCTAAAAGACCATCGGAGCATGAACTATGTAAAGGTCCTTAATCAGCTCTGTCTAACAATTATCTGCATGTGTGTGCAGCCCATTATAACAGACAGAGACAGAGAGTATTAACTCATAACAAAAACAAATAAAGCAGTCTGAACTGTCCTAACTGAAGATGAAACATTCAGTCTAATTTAGGAGTTTATGGTCTTCAAAACAGTTAAAAGGATATGCGAGGTTACTCACTTCCAGAAAATAAAACTTTTATTTTGTGCCATTGTTCATTTCACTTGAGTTAGTGTTACTTATTTGGGTGCTTATATAAGAACAAAGTTCTCTATTTGATCATAAAGCAAGGCTAGGTGTCTCACAACAGAGTAGCGTTGCCGCTGTATTTTCATTGATCTTGCAAAGTACATGGATAACATGCATTCCCCTCCAATCCTTCTAAATCTCTTTCTGCATCTTGTCAGTGCCAAACAGCTCAATACAGGCAGAGCAAATGAATCTTTATGACGCTGCTCCTGATCACAGCACTCAGACTAAGACGCAGCTCAGAGGAGCACAGCGTCCACAGGAAGCTGGCGTGATGGGCCACATAAATAAATGAGCAGTCCAATAGAAGAACCGCTCCAGGAAATAGAAAGATTTGCCTTTGTTCAATGATTTTTATCTCTCTGTCTCTCTCTCTGTGTGTGTGCTAAAAATAATTTCTTTACGCATAGTTTTATTGATTTTATGTAACTATTCTTTTGCCCAGTATGGTGTTTTGTTTTAGGCTTTACTACTACAACTACTACTACAAAATAATAATAATAATAATAATTTAAAAAGTCCTTTTCTAATATGGATTACATAATACTGCATCTGTTAAGCAATGGCTGTTCGTCCTTCAGTCACAAGTTACTTTTATGTAGATGTTCTTTACGGCTTTATTCAGACATGGCAGGATCTTTACAGCAGTCTCTTAATCGATTATTTGATTGACAATGAATTAATCTGCAACTATTTTGATAATCAGTTTATCATTTAAGTCTTTTTCATTTGATAGTTGCAGCTCCTCAAATGTAAGGATTTACAGCTTTTGCTTGTCTTTACATTATTGTGCACTGATTATTTTGGGGTATTTGACTGTTGGTTGGACAAAACGAGACATGACGTCACCTCTAGGAAGTTGTGTTTTGCATTTTTTATTGTTTTCTGATGTTTAATTGATTGATAATATCCCTAGCCACAATGCTTGTGTGATAGTTGGCGTTTGGTGCGGGAGAGGAAGCAGCGTTCACTGCTCTCTCACAGGCTGCATCAGGGAATCTCCAGTGAATCTCCCAATACATGTTTTCATAAACTTCATTACTTATTACATAGAGAATTCTGTGGCCTACTTCACAATGCCCAAAGAGGCTTTAAGTTGTGACTAATTTAATTCTTATTTACTCACATGCTTTGAAGTGTTTTGCTGGATAGGATATCTGTAATTTCATCCATGCAGATGGCATGAATTAAAATTTCGATTGACAGAAAATTAATCGGCAATCATTTTGATAATTGATTACTTGTGTGAGAGATTTTTCATCAAAAATGGCAAACATTTGTTGGTTCCTGCTTCCTTAAACTTTAGGATTTGCTGCTTTTCTTTGTGATATGTGATAGTAAACTGAATATATTTGGGTTTTGGACTGTTTGTCGGACATAACGTGTAATTTGAAGACGTCAGCTTCCGCTTCCCAGACTAAACGGTTAATTGAGAAAATAAATGGCACATTCATTCATAATGAAAATAATCATTAGTTGCATTTCTGTTTATTATTGTGGATATCCAAGTTTGTTTTTTTGTTTTTCGACCACTTACCCCACACTGCAAGGAGAAAAAAAATAAAATGTTTAGACTGATCTTATATAAGATAAATCGCCCCAACAACTTACTGTAAAATTGGCTCACTCAGTATTTTGTGGTTTATTAAACTGATGATAACTGAGTGATGCATTTATTGCAGTGCTCTTAATAAGGCGGAACATGATGTGCATTTAATCTCTCTCGGTATATTTAACCCCGTGCTGCTGCAGCCTTTACGCTAATGTGACAGAATTCAATTTTGTGTCGTGTTGGAAGACTTGTGGAAATGTTAACTACCGGTTAAGATTGGCGTCATGACCTGTACGTAAAAGGTTTCTCGTGAACTTATTTAGACATGAGACTGACATGTAAAATTGACATCACGTTTATGTAAAAAGGTGCACGTCTGAAAGGGGCTTAATAATCGTAATAACAATCATAATAGAACGCACACATGATGCAAGAACTCTGTGTGTGCCTCAGGCTGCTGAACTGTGAGTGACTATTTGGTTTATTTAGCTGCACATATGAAAATGACTAAACAGATTTTGTAGGTGAGGTAAAATAACCCTGGGTATGCATAATACTATACATTGCTGTATATCCATTACGCTCATAGTCTAGCTGAGTGTTTGTGCTCTGAAAGTAGCTGCAGGTAAGCAGACTGCACGACAGGGATGTGATCGACCTGTGTGCGTTGTGTAGGAAGGCAAAGGGAAAATGTATGTTTATGTCACTGACATCACAATCAAACAACACCCAGTAATACAGAAGCAGCAGAGGATGTCGGAGAAATGTCCCCACATTTTTGTGTTAACACGGCGACTCAGATGATTTGTATTTTTTTTATTTTGATATTTCAGGAAGCCAGGTTGGGAGGGAAAAAACAAAACACTGGGGAGTTTTGTTTGACTGAATTGAAGTTTCTTCTGCTGACTTTTCATAAATCAGAAAGATCTACAACCTGTTTTCATTGTTAGTATTCCTCATGAAAACGAAAGACACCGTCAACTTACCTGGTAGCATTTCCCCTTGGCTTTAGTAAGGAGTAGTTGTGCTGCAAACTAGCCATTTTATAGAAATGTCAGTGTAGATGTTTCTTCTCTTAAAGTGTGACATATGTGCAGTATCACCAAGCGTCAAGTAATGACTTACCAGCTAAAATTAAGAATGTCTAGGCGTTTACTTGTGAGAGGCTCACACAGTAAAGGTCTTTGGCATTTAAAACTATTTTTCCCATTAGAAAGCAGTCAGAGCGACGGTCGTGAAGGTCGCTACATTGGGCTGATAAATCAATTTATTCCATTTCATCTCATTTCAGTTTTGAAAAAGGCGGGGACGAGGTGTTTCTCTCTTCTTAGGATACTGTGATGTGACAAACTCCATCATACAACCAACACTGTGTGTGTGTGTGTGTGTGTGTGTGTGTGTGTGTGTGTGTGTGTGTGTGTGTGTGTGTGTGTGTGTGTGTGTGTGTATGTGTATGTATGTATGTATAATACTTATAATTAGACAACGCTTTCTTTTACTCTTGAGTACTTTCAATTCATATTTACCCTAAATACATGAGAGTGGTGTTGATCTTCTCATCCAACTCTCAGAAAGAAAGCAAATAAGCACATTTCCCATAATGTCAAACTATTCCTTTCAAATTGTCCGGATTCTACTCTTACTAGTCTTGAATAAAGAGTTAAAGAGGCAGATGTTACTTTATCTAACCAGAGGTCTTTACATTATGCTCCTAAATTATGTAATACCATTTAGAGAGCTCTCATATTTGTCCATTAAATATGAAGCTGGAGTCAGGAGATGGTTAGCTTAGCTTAGCATAAAGACTGGGAACAGCTAGCCTGGCTCTGTCCAAAAATTCGACCTATAAGTAAGTTCACAAATTAACACTACATATCTCGTTTGTTTAATCTGTACAAAAATCAAAGTGTAAATACACATTTTACAGGGTCCTGGATCATTTCCTGGCTGCTAGCAGTGAATTCCTGAAGTCTTGTCATCACTGCTTCCCGCCAAGAAATTGTTACACATAACTCGAACTTCTCATTTTTACACTTTGATTTTTGTACAGATTAAACTAACGAGATTTGGAGTGTTAATTATTAAGCTTTCGAGGTGCTCAACAGAGCCATGCTAGTTGTTTCCCTATGTTTCCAATCTTTGTGCTAAGCTAAGCTAACCGGCTCCTGGCAGTATCTTAATATTTACCCTACAGACATGAGAGTGGTACTTCTTCTCATCTAACTCTTGGCAAGAAAGCAAATACGCATGTTCCCCAAAAACGTCAAACTATTCCTTTAAAATTGTCTGGATTCCACAGGGAAGATTTGGTTTGCAGACAGGATTTAAAAAGATATGAGAATTCAACATATCATTAACTATGGCAGCAAGAGTCAAAGTGCCAGAGAGGGAGGCTGAACAGAAAAAGACTTGGTGCAAAATGTAAATATCTATTACAGACCCAAACAGCTACATCATTACCTATGTAAATTAAACAAGCTAATTGTTGTGGGGATAAATGAATCCCCGGTTCTTTTACTCTTGATTTGTTGTTTTTTTCTCTCCACGTCCAACCCCAAGAGTGAAGGAACATTTTGTATAATTAAAATTGTATACTGTATTTGTATGCTGGGCTTTGTCACATCAAAGAATCCTTTCAGGAGGAGAGTCAGTTAATATCTTGACGTACCTCTTCTACATCTCACATAGTTTCAGAGGACAGTTTTATGTATGCGCTTGTACAGGTATTTGTGTGATTGTGCCATTTTTTTGTGTCCCTTTGTCTAGGATGGCTGTGATTTTAGCAGTCAAGTCAGGGAAATACCAGAGACATGCTGTTGATCTTTGGTTATATGATGAATATGTAAACATATTGGCTTAATGCTCAAGAAAAGCCTCACTGAAGTCTTGTAGCGCAGCAGCCCCCCCCCCAGCATGAGCCCACAATGTCTCAATAACCTTCAAAGTATCCCCTCTCCATATCTGCCTCGTCTTTCTGTGCCATCCGCATGCTGCACGCATCCACAGGGCCGCGTGACAAACACTCTGAAATGTTGTACTCTAAATTCCCTCTCTGTGTATTTGTAGTGGAGCTCTTCACCAGATTAAGTTTAATTCCAAAATGAGATATCCACCATTTTAAAAATGCTGCACCCTGCCATTGCAAAACGATTGCTTGCCTGGAAGCAAAACTCACGATGGATTATCACTGAATGTATTAGCCAAGTGAAGACCTTTGCTGATGAAAAGAGTGTGTATTGCATATAATCACTGCCTGATAACATTTCTTCTACCTAATGAACATGTTAGGAATGAAGCCCTTACATTTTTCAGATAACACTTCCTCTAAAGGAAATTCTTCTTTTTGCCTTCTGGTTGAGTCGCCCAGTTTGTGCTCGCTCTTACTGTCTGACAGCTATGGCCCCATTAGGAAGGGCAGTTTTACTTACCAGACCTGTATTACACAGTCTAAATAGTCCATTCACTGTTTACCAGCTCATTATTTTTTTTCTCTGTTGGCAAATCTTCACAAATCTCTGTCGAGGAGATCAGCCTGACGAAAGTCAGGCAGCTCTCCTATTAAGGTTGTTTGCACCTGAGGGTGTCACTGCTTTGCATTATTTAAATGTTCAAATCAATCAGAGCAACAGGTTGAACAGTGTACTCATGGTGTCTTTAGGTTAACTGGAAAACAATATGACACAGAGTACAGGTGTGGACATCAACACAATCACTGAGCGCTGAGAAGATGAATCCGCAACAGTCATTTTTGTTTTGGCTCTTGTTCAGTGGGATTTACATAGAACTTCACATGCAACCAAGGACAACAGGTGACAGGGTCAAAACCACAGCCCAAAAATATTTCTGAGGCATCTGTGGAATTTTAATGAGGAATATTGCTGCTGTGCTTTTAAGGCTGTGGATACTGTACATGATTGGTGTCTGCTGAAGTAGCATGTAAGACCCAGAACAACAACATCAGTAGTTTCAGCAAATGCCCAAGAACAATGGATGTTTACGTTCAGGTGCCAGAGACGTCTAGCGGTCATCGAAATTATTACTCATAGCTGTTGGGAGCAAGGGAGGAAATACTGTGACGTTATAAAGCCACAAAGTTCTCAGAGGGAGGAGGTCGGGGAAGGTGGATGGGTCAACAAAATGGCAGACTTTGACACAGGAGGGCGCTGTTTGCTTCCAGTTTTCAGACAGATTAGTTACTTTTAACCATGACCACGATCTTTAACCAAGTCATACAAAATGCTTTTATTTTTGTTGCAAAAAGCAATGACAAAAGATACTTTGTGTCTTCTGGAGAGCCATTTCAAATGTGTTATGTTGTTTAGTTTGGAGGACTGATGTAACTTAACATGAAAACCTTTGCACGGTTTAGCAGTATTGCAGTGTGTCATCAGTAGACATTGTCATGCCTCTCATGGCCATTAGGGGGCAGATACTTTAAGTGAATGAATGAATCAATAATGTTTTCGCAAGTTACTTCCTAGATCCATGAGATGCATACATTTAAATGTGCAGGTCTTTCCCTCTTGAACATCAGCACTAAATGACTTAACAAAGGTCTGATAATGGCTCACATTTGTATTCGTAACCATCTCTCATGCCAACAATTACTGTGTAAAAATAATAGCAAATAATGGGTATCTCATTTCAAAATGAAAATTGCTCCCCGCAGGGCCTGTTACTGTTGCCCAGTTTCACCTCAGTGATTACTGTCTTTCTCTATTTTGCTCTCTCCTGCAGAGGCGCCCCCCTCTGGGATGTCCAAGAATGGATACTTCTTTCAAGAAATGGGTGAGTCTGAGCCACCACCAGGAAATATAAAATGCACTGTACACTAAATTTTCAATATTAGCCAGTTTTCCACAATGGAAAACAAGGTAACCAATAATAAGGGATCCATGAGCTGGAGACACAGTGTACGCAAACAAATGTGATCCTCTCATCATGAGGGGAAAAGAGGTAGAGGGATGTTTTTTATTTATTTGAATGCCGCCAATAATGTGCATTGTACAGTATATCTATAGTGGAAGATGTGAATTAAAGATTAGAGCTTCAGCACAGACACAGAAAACTCTCCCAGCTCTCACACTGCACTGCATTTGGATATAAATAATGAACTTTGCTCCGGCTGTTATGATAACGGCAGTTTCATTACCTTCAAGCCAAGGAGAGGCACCCAATTAGTATGTGCAGCACAAGCAGTCAGGACAGAATATGCTTGCATTGGATCTCCCTGTCTCCCCCAGCCAATTATTCCCCTCCTGCAACACACCGATTCACAGAAGGCCCCCTGCTGCAGCCGAACAAAACCGTCTTTATTAGGCAACCTTTTATCAGGATATAAATGCAATTACATTATTGTTTGCAAGTAAGCATTATCCAACATTGTCATCCCAGAGGTTCATTAGCGAAGGTTGGTCTGGAAGCCGAATGCTCTCTGAAAACACTTGACGACCAAAGGCTGTGAGCAGGTTGACGTGAAAAGTAATATTTGTTGTACGTGTTGCACTGTAGAAGTGGTCCTGTTCTACCAGTGCCTTCTGTGCCATTATGTTCTTCATTAGTGTGTTAATAGTTGATATGTCACCGAGACACATCAACCATTAATGTGCTCATTCAGTGCGATTGGCAAGCAGCTGTGAGTGACTGTGTCTGATTATGGCTGCACATTTTTTGGGTCGTGTTCTTTTTGTCTTAGAATACAGAACAGAAAAAAAACAACAACAAACATGCAAGATTTGTTTGCAGAATGGGAATTTCAAAACAGAATTATTACCAAATTGCTGTGGAAATAATTTAGTGTTTGCCTGTGTGATCTCCATGATGGGTACAAGGATGCAGTGAACGAGGTTTTCAGTATAGCGGTTTCTGCAGTGATGCATCAAGGGGATTGTTCTTGGGTTTTCTTAGACTTCATAGCTTCCTCATATTGCATTTTGAAGCAAGTAAATTCAGGGATTCCCCAAGGAAATTGTTTAGCAGAGGTGCTAAACCACACCGATCCTGACTCACCTTATCTTGTGATCCTTTTAAACAATAGCCACACTCAATATATGGTATGGAATTTGCCATGTGAAATAGTACCTCAGCTGTTTTCCCTGAAGCTTAATGTCTTACTTTATGAATGTGTATGCATTAATGCATTTTTATTTGTGGAGGTGGTTTTTAGTTCAGGCAAGGTGGCTCGTCTCCACTTTAAAACACTGCGGGAAACCCTGTAATTTAGCTGTCATCATCAGTCATCATCAGTTTTTAAACCCAGAAAGTTCTAACACAGTGAAAGACCAACATAACCTTCATCTTAATGGCTCGAGAAGGATTTTATTACTCATAAAAGTGCTCTAATGTTTATGTCATGGAGATTTCTTCATCCAATTTGCATTTTATTTGGTTCATTTCGTTAAACTTGCACTTTTCTAACTTTAAAATATTCTTCGTTTTATTTTGGTTGACTTCAAATTTTTTGGAAGCCTAAATATATTTAATTAGTTTACTATGAAATAATACAATGAAAATCTTCATAATTGAGAAGCTGAAACCAGGAAATGTATGGCATTTTTGCTAAAAAAAAATAAATACATTTTTTGTCATTCGACCAATCGTTTCAGGTCTATTTTGGACCGTTGGTTGGACAAAACAAGAAATTAATCGGAACAATAATCTATCCATGAAAGCTGTGGTTTGTTGCAGACTTAGATAACGTAACAATGGCAGCAGTTGTGTATCTTCTTTGAATAATACTCAGAACACAAAGCATACAAGTTTAAAACATCTTTAATGATGCAAACATGCTCTAGTGTGGCTGTTTGCTACAACATTGTGTTTCTGTATGTCACATCTCAAAGGCTGCTGCAGAACACTGCACACTGTTTGAAGGAAACACATCAATCATTCAGTGTTTTCATATCAAACATCCCTCGTTCCTTCTACATGTTGCATGCTTGTATTGACTGACTGGTCACAGTTACTGAGGGGGAGCTTGGCTTCATGCGCAGCTCGTCTGAATTCAAATGAATTATTCGAATGACGTGTAAAGAATCCAGACTGTGATTTTTAATACAATCAGCCCTAATTCTGAAGAGCGAATTGCATATTTGGAGTTTAATATTAAAAATAAATACATAGCTTGATAAGTAAAAAGCAGATATAATAAAATATTTCCAAGCTACAAATATAGTAATAAGTAATAAACATTTAAAATAAACTTTTATGAAAATTGATACCATTGCATTTTGGAGTAAAACCGTCGATTTGTTCCTCCTGCTCTGCAGCCGCTGTTCTCTCCCAAGGTGATTTGAAAGTCAGAGCCCAGCCGGTGAGTCTGAGGCACAGAGGGATGCAGGCAAGGCGACGACACAGCGAGGTTCAAATAATGTCAAGTGCTGAGGGATGATCCTGATGCAAGACAAACTGAATGAACTGAAATTGGGGCCCCCTCAGAGATAAGGTCAGCAGATAAAGAGCACGAGTATGAGATGTTGTTCTTGTCGCATCAAGCCGATCGCTGGATGATATTTGGGAGCCCACTAGTTACTGTAGGATTGGATTTAAGGGGCTGCTGTGTCAGGAAGAGAGAATGGGATGAGTCATACAACCAGGCTCCAGGCTGGGTCCTGTGATGCTTTCTACCATACAAAATTCTGTCCATTACACACCAAGAAACCCTGCTAAAAACCTCATGAAATACTCGTCTTCATATCAAAACAACCACTGAGCAGCGTCATTTCTGCCATTTTCTTTGACAATTTGTGCCATTTTGTTTTAGGGTTTTAGAGGTAGACGTCCTCTGCTCTGCTTAGTTATTTATGCATTAGAGTAATCTATCTATCTATCTATCTATCTATCTATCTATCTATCTATCTATCTATCTATCTATCTATCTATCTATCTATCTATCTATCTATCTATCTATCTATCTATCTATCTAATTTTTTTTACAGGAACAGTGCCCATTGATCAACAGAGAAAAACTGTAAATTAATAAGGCAAATTTCATCTGTTGTACCTTGCCAGATGTAAAAATAGAATAAAATAACATATAATTCATATACACAACATAGTAATTATGCACACATTTGTACACATCCACCGATAAATAATGCCGCAATACACACACATGGTAGCTGCAAAAAAACGAAAAATAGCATATAATAGAAATAACAGAAGATTGATCAAGCAGATCTTCTTTTACACGCTTTTATTTCTGACACTGAATACAGATCCAAATCGGACTTATTATCAAATATGTAGAGCTTGAAAAATAGCATATAATAGAAATAACAGAAGATTGATCAAGCAGATCTTCTTTTACACGCTTTTATTTCTGACACTGAATACAGATCCAAATCGGCTCTCATGTGTGAAGATTTCCTGGTTTTCTATGATAGTAAACTGAAGTGTCACCGTAGGCTCTGGTAACGTGCGATGGCCATTTTTGCTATTTGGTCACATTTAACAGACCAAATGATTAGTTAATTAACTGAGAAAATAATAAATAGATTAATTGATAATGAAAATAATTAACAAACCTATAGTAAAGCCTGTTTTTAAATAGACTGCAGGTATCATACTGTATTTAGTGAAATGACTTGAAAAGGAAAGCTGGAGTGAAATCTGAGTGTTTGACAAGCGAGCCTCCTCGTGACATACTTCAGGTGACACTAAAACAATATTTGCATATAATTCTGCATATAATTCTATAATTCAAGATGTTTATTACGGTGGCAGGGTTTTTCACTGACTATCAGACAAGCTGTCACAGAAAAGCATAATTTCTAATGATATCTTGTCGCTGTCTAAACTTTTTGCTTAGCACTATTCTGACAGGATTTTAAAAATACAAATTGCAGGATCTCTTTTAGTAAAAGTTCTCTCAGAATAAGAATGTATTCATTGTATTGTGTAGTTGAAAATGAATTGTGGACACCAACAAAACACTGGGAAATTGACATGCTTGTCTTGGTAGATGGTTGTTTTTTTAACAATTTTAGAAAAAACATGAGCATCATTTCATGGCGTTTTACCCTAAAAGTCGAGCTGACTGGTGAAATAATGCACAGTAAGTACCTGATGAATTTCTGGACTTCCTGAGCCGCTACTTTGGCTGAAGATGATAATGATAAAAGTGAGCTTGCTGCCCTGCCTGGTAGCCGCTGAGGTCCAGGAGGTGACCCTGTGCTGTTGTGTCCCCAGAGCAGCGGGAGGTGGAGCAGGAGGAGGGCAGCGAGGGCCGAGAGGAGGGACAGGACTCGCCGATCGCCTGCGGAGATGACATCCACCTCTATGACAACCAGATCAGCCCTGGGCCAGGTCAGTACACACAGAGAGAGAGAGAGAGTTAAGAGTGAGAGAGAGACAGATAAAGAGTGAGAGGGCAGCAGGGGTTAAGAGTGTGTGGTGGGGATAAGGAGGGAGGAGAATAGCTGGATAAGGAGACTGAGGGAAAAAGGGGGATGGAAAGATAGGGGAGACAGGAGGAGAAACAATGCTGATGAGTGATAAGATAAAAGAAAATGATTGGGCAATGAGAGATGAAAAGCAAGGATTTGTGCGTGAAAGAGGCTGAAACATATTTTTTCTGTCGTAAAAATGCTCATGTACCTCAGTCTTTTATTTAAAGTGGTGTATACAAGCTACAACACGGTGTTAAGTGGCTCTTAAAGGCGGCTATAATCAATATTTTTATATTCACAATGAATCAAATGACTTACTTGTATGTGAAAGGGGTCACTCATAGTGATGAATCCACAGAGAATTATCACCTGACTCTGCAGTTCACCAGAGCTCTACACAGCTTTTCACTTCTTTCGGCTCATTATTTTGGTTTTGCGACCTGTAACTTTTGGTGTCAGTGTCACCGCTCTCATCAGTGTCACTTCCAGCTTAAACCCACGGTATGCTACCTGTCCAGCACCAAACAGCAGACAGACAAAGTTAGCGACCTGCAAGTAGAGAATAGACAAAACACAAATAGACACCACGTCTTTTCGAAAAAAATGAAGTGTGTTCCTGGGCTTTATATTCCATATTCTGAGACAAATAGGCATTCACTACAGCACTTTATGAGCACAGAAATACAGTTCCCATGAAAATTTACAAGCACGGTAGCGCGGGTACTCATGCCATCGTCCATATCCAAAAAAATTCACCAAAGCTCTCTTCTAAAGTCACTTTTGAAAATGTTTACAGCGTTCGCTCCTCTCTGTCCTGCTGTTATTACAGAAGTGTCTGAACTAGCCCCTCGACTAGCCAGTGGCTTTTTGTCGAGCTGGGACGATTCGCCCACAAAGGTAAAGGGTTTATGGGAAATGGTGTTCATTGAAAAAACAGAAACAATAAATAAACAAACAATATTAGGTTGTTTTTTCAAAAAACTACCGTCCTTATCTAAACATTTGAAGCGAGCCACACAATTGAGAAAGGCTCTGGTCCAAGGCTGGATTTTAGTTATTAGCGTTGTTACAAATGTCAATGAGATTTTGAATGAGGCCCTCTATAAAGAAATCATGTAAAATAGCCAGTATCGTGCTGTGCCTGTAGAGCTGTCTCACTGCAACCTCTGACTTGATCTCATTTTAAGTGGGAATGTGTGTAACAATCAGTTTGCCCAGATCTGAAAAAGGTGAAAAACTGGCTAGCTGCCTCTCTGAATATGCCTCATCCAGTCAATAATCTCCTCTGCTGTTCAACTGTGTGATCAATATCACCTTTTTTTTGCTCCTTGCACTTCAGCCTTTTTGGAGATGTTTTATATCATAACATGAGGCACATTCTTCAAAGGCAGTGCGTGTCTGCAGTCATGGCAGATCTCCAAGGCATCATTCAAGAAGAAAGCAAAAGAAAAATGCCCAGAAAATCCTCAAACAACTTTAAACTAATATCTGTGGAGGTCTGGTGGGGTCTGAGTCCATTCAGAGCCTGATGGCAGGTGTTGACTTGACAGACAG
Organism: Macquaria ambigua; assembly: GCA_008360985.2. Taxonomy (NCBI): domain Eukaryota; kingdom Metazoa; phylum Chordata; class Actinopteri; order Centrarchiformes; family Percichthyidae; genus Macquaria; species Macquaria ambigua. Next base: position 19,897 of record VMKM01001766.1, on the reverse strand, counting down.
CTCCTCAGCTGCAGGTGCAGATGATTTTGACCCCATCACCAGAAACCCCACAAGTCAACAGGTTACCGTTGCCACGGCAACAGTCACAGGTGCACCACGGGGAGAGAAGGAAAGAGAGAGAGAGAGATGTGACAGGTGACCATGTCACTTGGGCTGATTCTCCATACATAGTAACACTTAAGGCATCTGACAAGAGAGCTGGAGTGGTGCAAGCTGGGAACAAGTTAGTGGAAGAAAACAAGGACCAAAACTCTGTCAAGTTGGACAGGTGCTATGAATGTCAGGTCGGAAACAGGAGCCTAAAATACTAGAGTGGAACAGTGTAAACTGTCATAGCAGAACAGATTATACAGTCAATGCCTATTACCATTAATGCCTATTTCTATGACAATGAAAGCATCATGAGTAGGAGTGGGCGATAGACTATGTAATTTTATATCGGAATATGAGATATCTGTTGTTTTTTGACATTTACTGCGTACTACTTTATACCACCTGTCATACAGTCAGTTCTATTTGAGACAATAGACTGAGTGTAGTAGAGCGAAAGAAGTCAAGATGGCGGAATGTACACACTATAATGCTACCATGCCAGCTACTGAGAAGTGGTAATCGTTCAGCCTGTTGAAGCAAACACCGTTTTGTAAGCACTCCTGCATACACTTATTCACCAATACAATATCAGCACTACATTATGTGGAAAAACTTATGAGGAACTCTTAGGGGCTAAATAACATGAAAAATGTTGTTTTTGCACATGTTTTTGTCTAATCCAGTGAATTAAGTACCTGAAAACACGAGAAACTTCTTCACATCGTCTTCACTGTCGGAGCAAAGGAATAAATGATGACTGCTTCAAAAAGATGAGACAGAAAATGTGAATTTGTGAATTGTCAGTCGTAAAAGATCCATTCACACTAAAACACATGTATGCTTGTATGTGAAAGGGGGGTATAGGGCAGTGTACCCTGTGTATATTAGTTGTTTTTTGTTTAGGTTTTTAGTGCAGTTAAAATATTCCATAGGACAACATTTCAGTCCTCAAAAAACGTACTTGAAAAAATAAAGAAACTTCATCACATTGGTGCTAAAAACCCATTTAAATCCGACACTTCCCAAAATACCATAATACACCCAGAAATATTAAAAGGGATACCACGGTATTAACGATATGGCAAAATCTCTGACGGTAGATAAAGTATATCATCTCATGCTATATAATCACCATATCACTTGCCCCTAGCTGCTGATTCACACCCCTGGCTTTAGTTTGAGCTGAACCCCTAAACCTGGCAGTGTTTTACCACACTCCTCTCCCTCTATACAGCTGTAAGATTTCTCACTGCTGTCATCAGGCACAATTCTCACCCGCAGGAGCAGAATGTTTGTCATGCCCAACAGTGTCTGTTCCCAGATTTTCAGTGCATTATTCATTGACAGCACAGCTGAATGTTGATTAGTGTGTTTTGTTTTTATTCCTGCCCCCCCCCCCCAAAAATCTAGTTTGATCCCAGTGTCATTAGCTGTTTGCGTGCGTGTTTCAGCTTTTAATTTGTCACAAATTATTATGTTATTTTATTATTCCACATCAGCAGGGCGCTGCGGAATATGTCCACCATATCAAATAAACGTAAGACTCTGAACAGGACTTTTAATCACGCCGTGTCTGGCTACATAAGCAGTGGTTTGGAGCAAAGCAAATAGGGTAGTGGTTACATCAGACCCAGAGACAACAGCTCCTACTTAAATCTAATTTCAAAAACATCTGTCTGTTGTAATTAATTATTTTTCTCTCTATATACTTAACAGTGGCTTCTTTTATGAGAAAATGCAGTCATGCCTTGGATGCTTTTACAATTCTGGTCTCATGCCAGCCTGGTTTCTGGGACAGTATTCAATCTTGACCTTTATGATATCGTGCCTGTTGGATATTTAACTGCACCACACTGAAGATACGTTTTTTTAATGGCTTCCAACATTTGAGTTATTTAAAGAGCATTTTTGATTTAATGTCCCGAATACGAGTTCAGCCTCCAAAGTACTGCAGTAGTCTTCTTTTTACCACAGTGCCATCATCATCCAGAGGAAAAACAGGATTCATCTTTGAAACACTGAATTGTTCTTCCTTGTGTGCTCATTCTGTCTGAGTTCATACAGATGGGAACAAATATTTTTTACGTATCATTTTTTCTATGTAGTCAATGTTAAAAATATTTTTAATTTCTTGAATCATCAAACATAAGCTCTTCATTTCACCTCCTACAAATTGTGCACACATACAAAAAACAAAAACCGAGCTCCAACATATAAATAAGACAAGCGGAGGCACATTTTAATGATAAAATGCATTATAGTGGCAATGAATTTGTCTCTCAGAAACAACAGCAAAACACAATAGTTGATGCCAGGTTTGTCATCACTGTCAGAATAAAAGGAAAAACTGTGACAGCTTCAATAAACTGAGACAGAAAATGTGAATTGTAACATCAGTAGTAAATGATCCATTCACAGTAAAACACTTTGAAACAACTGATGTCAATGTACCATACATTTCTAGGTTCATTTTGCTTTTTTAGTTTTTTAGTGCAGCTGAAATGTCCAAAGGATAAAAAAGCTCTCCAAAAGTGCTGAATGTCAAGTTTTGGTGGCAGAACCATTTGGAACAAGATTTTCTGTAGACTAAAACTGTTTCTTTTACTGACTTTCAACAATAATTTAAGAGGAAATCCATTATTAACAGGAAAAGATACCAGTTTCACCCCAACAACAGGCCCTTATTCAAGCTCATGTACAGCAGATGAGGAGGATACATCTTCAGTGGTTTATTCAGCAATATTTTGGCCTCAACTTGTCTTCATCAAGCCTGTCGGGGGTGTAGTGTCATCAAAGCAAAGTAAGCACGAGAGACCAAGCCTGCCTTCAAATCGAGCTCATAGTTCCCCCATAAAGATGTATTTGTGTTGGAGTAAAGAAATCACACAGTAACATTACTATATTAAACCTTTGGGAGGGTATCTTTTTTAGCTATGCTAGCAGCTTGGCTCTTGGGATGGTAATGTTGGTCTGCCACTTTTGCACAGGTTGAAATATCTCAACAACTATTAGATTGATTGCCATGAAATTTTGTTAATATGTTCATGGTCCCCAGAAGATATAGGCTACTGAGTTTGGTGATCCTCTGACATTTCCTCTAGCGTCCACCATGAGGTATTGCATTTGTTGTTTTGAGTGAAATGTCTGGACAAACATTGGATGAACTGCTACAAAATTTGGGACAGACATACTTGTTCCCCTCAGGATGAATTGTAATAACTTTGGTGATTCCTTTATCTGCCAATATTTTGGTTTATGACCAAATACCTGCAAAATTAATGACATTCCCATCAGCCTGTAGTTTGTTTTTAGTGCTGGTTAGCAAATGTTAGCATTCTAACACGCTAAACTAAGATGATGAACATAATGAACATGGTACCTTTAAATATTAGCATGTGATCATTGTCATTAGCAGACTGATATTAGCATTTAGCTCAAAGCACTGTCAACTCTTAGTCTTGTTATCTAAGACTTTGTCTCATTTTGTTATTACCTGCGTGATCTGTTATTGGTTATTGATAGATTACTCTTCCACACAGGAGGTATCTGCAGAAAGCTCACCATCTTAGTGTGAGGCCCGAAGAGTCAGTAATACATTCGCCTCAGTATTGGTGTATAAGCGACATCAGGCAAAGATCAAACAAAGTGATTGATGGCAGTTATTCAAGTGAGTGCTGAAGATTAGAAATTGAAGAGCTTACTGAAAATGTTGTCAGCTGGTAATAAAAGGATGATGTTTGTTTGTTGTCTCTGTTATTTTCTTTATCATTTTGACATGATCTTATCCATTCTTCACTCTTCAGAGAACTTTGTCATAAAGCTGTCAAATGCTCTCCATAAATAGAATTGATTTCATGATTATATTTCTGCCAGCACTGGGCTCCATTCCATTTCAGTTCAATCAATTTGGCTGAATATTGAAGTGGAGGAAGGACAGGCATCTCTCACACTGGAAACTTGAGGATTTAGGTTTTGACTAAGGCCATTGCTTGACCTTGATAACCCTGTGTGGGGCTGGTTTCATGAACATACAGTATACTGAGTGTAGCAAACCTTAAGATAAAATGAAGGCAAAAAATCTGTCATTGAAGGATTTTGTAATTTAAAGTTACGAAATATGTAGTAAATGAAATAGAGAACCTTTAGCAAGGCTCTGGACATTGTTAGGCTGTCTTGGCTGACACACCTATTCAATGTCGCATGGAGGTCAGGGACAGTGCCTGCAGAATGGCAGACTGGGGTGGTGGTTCCCATTTTTTAAATGAGGACCAGAGGGTGTGCTTCAATTATCTGGGTATCACACTACTCAGCCTCCCTGGAAAAGCTTATGCCAGGGTGCTGGAAAGGAGGCTCTGACGGATTGTCAAACTTTAGATCCAGGAGGAGCAATGTGGAGTCCCTCCTAGTCGTGGAACAGTGGACCAGCTCATAACCCTTGCCGGTTTATTGGGGGGCAGTCATTAGTTTGCCCGTGCAGTCTACTTGTGTTTTTGTGGATTTGGAGAAGGCTTACGACTGTGTCCCCAGGGAGTCCTGTGAGGGGTACTGCAAGAGTATGGGGCACCAGGTCAGTTGCTATATGAGCCATCGGGTCCTTATACAACCGGAAGTCTAACACATTTTCGGCAGGTGTTGGGCTCTGCCAGGGTTGTCCCTTGTCCGTGATTCTGTTTCTGATCTTCATGGATAGGATAGATTGGTGTGGCATCAGCAGTAATGCAGGCCTTGTGTTGGACTCTCGTGGTGAAGAGGCAGCTGAGCCAAAAGGCAAAGCTTTCGATTTACCAGTCGATCTACATTCCAACCCACACCTATGGTCATGAGCTTTGGGTAATGACCGAAAGATTGCGGATACAAGCGGCTGAAATTAGTTTCCTCATTAGGGTGGCTTGGCCCACCCTTAGAGATAGCGTAAGGAGCTCAGACGTCCTGAGGGAGCTCACTGTAGAGCCTCTGCTTCTTCATGTCGAAAGGAGCAAGTTGAGGTGGTTCGGGCATCTGATCAGGATGCCTCCTGGGCGCCTTTCTTTGGAGGTTTTCCAGGCACGTCCAATTGGTAGGAGACCCAGAGTAGACCGAGAACAAGCTGGAGAGATTATATATCTCATCTGGCTTGGGAACGCCTTGGGATCCCCCTGGAGGAGCTGGAAAACGTTGCTGCGGAGAGGGACGTCTGGACTAACTTTAATCTTTTCATGATCCCACCCAGAAAGAAGCAATGGAAATCTATTAATTAATTTTGCATTTCTTAGTTCCTTTGGGCACTAACAACAAAAACTTTTTTTTTTCCAACTAACCATACAGTTCTTGAATCATGGGCCTGTAGAGTTGTCCATCAAAGGTAAATGAGCATCGCTACCAAACAGTAGGCATGTCCATTTACAGTAAAAGTAGACATGGATTTTTCTCCATTAACGTGAAATTATTATTTTTCAGAGCACTGTTTAAAACCTGAGAAGTGTTTTTTCGTGATGTTTTTCAAATCCACTCAATAAGGTCAGTATCTGCCATGATACCGATCTGATCGGTGAACTGTTTTATACTGACTTACCAAATGAAATAACTTGGGCATGTCAAATGTGAAAGGCAGAGTTTGGGAGACTGATGGTAAACGTATTCTTAGTATTCTGTAAGTGAAAAAATGAGTCTGTGGTATTTTGATACCAATTAAATTGAACTTTTTTCTACACTACCAACCAATTATTTTTGATTTCAAACACATATTTGAAATGCATGCACTGTTTCAAACACACAGCCCAGCTCCGGCCCAAGGACACTTGAGGCTATTCAGATACAAGATGTCTCATATCACACAGTAATTCAGCCATCGTCAGTCACCACCCTGCAACCCTTAATGACTAAAATAATACAACACTCCACTCTGAGATAACATAACACTTGTGGATGACTGAATATAATCAACAGTGCCACATTGATCAAATAAGGAACCAAGTAGGGAAACAAGCCTGTGTCACATTTTAACACTTCCTCTCCCTAATCCCTAAACCCTGAAATTCTCCTGGATTACTTTAAACCACACAGTATATTGAGACATACATAGGCCATTAGAAGGAGGTGATCATTGGGGACGAGGTAATCTTATATGAATATCTCCTTACGGCTGTAGCCTGACAGCAATTAGAGCTGCAGCTCCCTCTCTCCTCTGGCAGCGGATAAGCCCAGCCGTGTGCTTTTTGATTGTGAGGCTTTGATGAACCAAATCCACTGCACACGACACGTGCCCCCTGCCATAGTCTCATCATAGAGGTAGGGGCTGGAGCTCTCTTTCTTCCTCCGCTGCCTGCAGGGTTTTATGATGGCAAGATGTTTGGTGTGGCGATCAAAGCTCCCCCCCCCTTTTCCTGCAGACTCACACTCAAATGTGTTCACTTGTGGCTGTGGCTTATTGATATTATGATATCCTGGCGTTTCCTAAGGCTTATTGGCTTGTTAAAGGGGGGTTTTCTTGCTTTTCCATTGCTGGAGGGAGGAGTTAAACACTGATTGATTTCCAGACGGAGCCGACATAGTGCATCACGCGGAGCAGAGGAGGAAAGCCCATGGTAACCTAATAACGTCCTCCCCACAGTAAACGGCAATAACTGCATTATGTAATGCAGTGGCGGACTGTTTTATGAGAGTCAGCAGGGTACTGACAGTCTGCTAGTTAAGGGACTGAAGTGTGTTGAAAACCTCATTCCCTCGGTCTTTCCCCGTATTGTTTCCTTACATAAAAGGTTTTTCCTCCTTTGCCGACTTTTTTTTTTTTTTTCCGACACTGGGAAAATCCAGACCTTTGTACTTTATCTGAGCACTCGCCTCAGCTCCACAGACATGTGTATTAAAGCCTTATCAGCAGAGAACTTCCAATCCCTGTTCAATGAGAGCATTTAGAGACTTGCCTCTTGACATTTTCATCACTATTAGAAAAAGGGTCTCGGGCTTCTTTTCTTTACTGGCTGAGTGGTTGTTACTTGTGATCTTTGTTTCAGAATTTGCACCATCAGTAATGGATGCTCTGTTGCTTTTAAATGCAAATGCAGAACATTAGAATTACCATGTCACTACAGATTTGCATTTAAACGTTAAGCATTTAAACTTAATATTCTGATTCATCAAAAGAAAATGCTTGTATATTGTTTAAAAACTGAAGTCCTAGGGTGCCCTTGTGGCCTACTGGTTCAAGGTGCTGACCATGAAGGGAAACATTCTCCTCAATTCTTGTCATCTCTTTACCATCAACTGTCTAATATAGGCGTGAATAATAATGCCTAGAAAATTGTAATTGTTTAGAAATGTACAGGGCAGGACAGTCATTTTTAGAAATGGTTACCAGGCTGGCAACCAGGTATTGTCTTTTGGTTGCCCAAAGTGATGAGATAGTTGCCATATTTTGGTTATTTAGAACTGGAGTAATAATTATGCAGCATAATTATACTCCATTTTTCATTCATCTAAACGTTATATGTATTGTATCTAGAATGGTTAAACATAATTTAGACAAACTTTCTTTTTTGATTCTCTCTCCCTCTGTCACAGACATCTAAACAACTGTGATAAAATAACTTGCCAAATAAATGTAAACCTCCTGCAAGCTTCAGATCTTTAGTTTTACTTTCTGGTCAGTTTATGATTATTAGAATAGAGATGCAGCAAATTAGGTGTGGCTGAACAGGTAGGTATAGCTGAGTTTATTTTGGTAATGTGAAAATGCAACGTAAAATACCCTGATATATATGCTGATCATATTCTGAAGCACAGTGTGCATTTTGTTTCACAGTTTGCTCTCAACTTTATACTCACCTTTTGTACACAAATTTGTTTGGTATGGGTTCAGTGTGCTTGAAACGATCAAGGTCATACGACGTGTTCCCCTTTAAACAACTGACACCTGTTAGTTATTGATAAGTGTGGCCAGTTGGAGAAATTTCTCCAATGCTAAATCTTTTTATCTTAATATGACACATAGAGTTGTGAAATATTACAGTGTACAGCAGAATATATTCATTGCAGACATGCAGTATACTCTGTGATGATGTCTTATTATGGTACACTTTGAATGTCTAATTGTACCTGTTTCGTTTTTCCTCAGATGCTGACGACTCTGGTTGTGTGTTACTGAACACATCAAGAAGGGTAAGCATACATATTCATTGAATTAAATGTAATGCAATATTACTTAAAAGAAAAAATTATTTTTGGCAGTCAAGGAAGTCCACATTGATGATAACGAGTACAGATCTTAATTCCTCTGTAATGGAAATTTGACCTCAGATACAAGATTTAAACTCTACATCTGAAATCTGGTAGAATATAGATCATAAGAAGAAGCTGCAAAAGAAGCACGCAGTATTGAATATTTTAATCACAGTTATAACATTGGCATTTACTCCATTTGAAACTAATGCACACCTATGAAGGGGAAAAAACCCATAAAGCAGCCATCACTCTGCTTGGTATCCTGATGGAGTCTTGAAACTGATCAGCATCAGCCGTAACTTCAGCAAGTTGAACGAACAGCTGGTTGAGAGGATAATAATCCCAAAGTAGATCAGAGAAGAAGGTGTTGAGATGCTGAAGTTTTACCCTGCCTTCTTAATATGTTTATTGTACATGAACATAGAGAAACTATTTTTGATAGAAGTTGAAGTGATTAAGTAGGAGCAACGAATGAGAGTCTAGAAAGAATATTTTTGTAAATGATATAGTCTCCCTTAGTCCTAAAGGCCTTGACGTCTTGGCCGGGGACGTGACGAATAAATGACACATAAATCAAAACTATTCATACCGGCAGCGACACGAATTTGCGATTAAAATAAATAAAAATGACGTCCCTTCTTCGCCACGTAATGTCCTGCGTTCTGTGTGAAAGTACTCATGACAAAAACAGTGGCTTGAAAAAATATATTGACGTGCTAATTAATTGCACGAAAAAAAACCCCGGTATGTACAGGCCTTTAGTCGTAGTCAGTAACTTATGCTAAGCTTCATTACATCTAGGGATGTCCTAATGAAGATTTTCCACCTGAGTCATGAGTATCATCCGATACCAAGTCCGAGTCTACTGCTTATATTTGCCTACATAATGTAATAGCCCACAGCTCCATAGTGCACAGCTGAAGTACACTGAGGTTTGTAAGACCAATCCAATTTCTGTAAGATATGCTTGACAACTGAATAGCTCTGCTGTCAGTGTGAAGATCTTCTGTGAAACTGCTGCTGTTTATCTTTTCATGCCACTTGGCTCTCTCATGTTTTTTTCCATGTTAGGAGTCGGTTCTAGTGTTTTAGCAAGACAGTGTACTGTATGCAGGTTTTCATTCCAAACACACACAATAGCAGCTGATTTCACTGATTGTTACATGTTCAGACAGAGAGGAGGGCAGGGTTCGCACAAAGTCTTGAAGTCTGGAAAATGCTTAATTTTAACCGTTATGTTTTCAAGGTTAGGAATATGCTTGAATTTGAATATACTCCTTGAAAAATGCTTGATTTTCAATATAATCTGCTGTTTCATAGTTGACACAATCACTCATGTAAACCAAAAACTTTTTAATATTTAAAATGAAACGACCCCATATATGTTTGTTGTCTCAACAGTAACAATTTAGATGTGATGATAAAGGCTTCGAGAGTCTGGAAATTTTTGGTTTAAGTACAAACCCTTGGAGGGACTACTCACAGAAATTGTATTTCATATAATAAAGTACAGACATATAAAATAAAATAAAGGTCAAATTAATCCGAAACAAAAGAAAAGCTGCAAGAAGAATAATTAAATGGATCACTTCAAGTCAGTCTGAATGAACTGTGAATTCTTAGCTAAAAAGATATGACTCAGCCTCACTCAGTTCCTCTTACTGACTTCCCCAGGAAGAGTCTTAGTCCTGGCATAGAGACCAGAACAGAGGAACATACCACATTAACATATCAGACACTCAAGCCATACTTTAAATCAGTAAGTTGAGTGATTCAAAAACCAATAGCAGTATTTTAAAGTCTGCTCTCAGTGACGGGAACAGGTGTAATGTGTCCTCTGCCTCTGGACTCGGCCAGCACACCTGCTGCTGCATTTAGATCATTTCAAGGCTTTCCAGGGTAGACCAGACAAGAGAGAATTACAGTAATCAAGCCTGCTAGTGATGAAGGTGTGCAGAAGGCATTTCAGAGTCCGCCTGACAGAGGAAGGACTATACTACAAAAATCAAATCAGATTAAAAAAACTTCACTATTTTGATTCACTGCTTCTCTTCTCTATCTTGTATTTCTGTTGATGCGATCCATACAGTGAACCAATTCATCAATACGACTAATACGAATGTGTCATATGGAGCTGGAGCTGCAGCTGCGTATCATTTGCATAGCTTTGTAAATCAGTCCCAAGGTCCCTAAGGATATTTCTCAGTGGGAACATGAGAATGAAAGCGAGACTGAAATCGGATGTTGTAGTGTACAGTTAAAATCCAAAGATATTAAAGAAAAACTTCTGCTTTGATGCCAGCAAGCATTTTGCAGGTTAATATCTTTAAAAGCAGCAGTAATATTAACAGATTTCTGTGTGTACATTACAACAAGCCATCTCTTGCACTGGAGATAAATGGATGTTTCTCTACCTCCACAGTCCAAGGAGGGCACTAGTTTAAACTGGTGACCAAGGCTGTCAAGAGTTAAGACTTCCTCAGTACAAGCCTGTCAGAGATTTCAGTTTGTTGTGCCTTGTTCCTGCCAACAGCTTGCCTGGTTCTTCTCACTAATCTCCCCATTCTGTATTACAGTTGTTTGCTCTCTCCTTCTGTTTTTTTTTTTGTTTTTTTTAATCAATATCACATGGTCACATCCTCACTTCCCCGCCAAGAACTAATATGTGGATCTGTTTATCTGCAGTGGTCTATAAATAGAATTCATTTTGATATGGTTATGTTTCTGCGTAGTTTTCTCTTTCTTTATGAACAATTCATGAAATCTCCTTAGAATTAAACATACTAAGGAGATTTTTTTTTCAAAGTAGAAGTTTTCGAACACATTTTGCACAGTGTTTATGACTAGCAATAAATAAAAAAAACAGTGCTAAATGAATTAAATTCATTCTTAACCTGTTAATCACATGACCTGAGGTGAAAAAGACCCCCAGACCTACCCCTGACAGATTTGTACAAACAAAACAAAATCAAATTTATTTGTAGCGCTCTGTACACAAATAACTCCAAAGACTCTAGACATGGACTTTCTGCTCAATGCTTGTTTTATTTTAAAAAGAACAGCAGGGAATCCACTCATCTTCAGAATGTCTTTCAATCACGCGATCGATGAGATCGAGGATTGGTGGGTGTCTGGGCTCTTAATCGAGCTGTGTTCATCTCTCTGTCCATTCTTCTGTCTCTCAGGTGATTCTCAGACACCACTGGTCCAATTTTGACGAACTTTGGAGGGGTGAAGTCTCTGCACTGTGTTCTGCTATGTGAAAAACTTATTTGGCTCAGAGACAGAAAAATAGCCGACAACAATGGCGACAAAGGGCTCAGCTGCTTGTTGCAGACACTGCGTTTTTATTATTATTGTACGTTGTGTTAACTCACACTACATGTTTTAATTAGCCACAACATATAAAATACTACTCTAATAATATTTAACAAGCTCACTACAGTTTCTAACAGATCTTTTGACAGCAGCCATGCGGGAAATCGGACCGTGGAACAGTTCAAACCAAATGTTTTGACCTGTCATCCATCTGATCATCTGACAGCCAAACAGAAATCAAACGAGAAAAAAATGGTCAAATTCATTACGATTCTAAAATTAGTTGGGGTCGACCATTTCAGGGGTTAAAATAAGATTTAATCCATAGTGTCTACCCGGCTTTATAGAAATACAATTTCTTTCCTTTGTCCTGAAAAACCTCAAGTTAACTGCTCCTAAACATTATGCTGGCTAACACTGATCAACTGAAAAATTGAAAATGAGCTACAGTTAGCTTAGCAGGCAATTTTTTAATCGTCTTAATTTCCCAAATGCAATATCTCAGACATCACGGCCATATAAACACCTCAGCCTGTTGGGAATAGTAGATTTTTTTTTAAGCTTAGAAATACATCTGAGACACTAATTGTCTTGATAGACCCAACCAAAGATACAACCAAACAACTATGTGAAATCAATATTATGCCTTGGGTCTAATTCTGCAGAAACTAGGGTAGACAATGTGCTCCAATCTTTAAAGTTACACCTATTGGCATGATCAGCACAGAAATGTCAAGCAAAACTAAAGAATTCGATCTTTTCCGCAGTATGTGAAGCTGATGAACTTCGAGGAGGAAATTCGGGCACACCGTGACCTGGATGGCTTTCTGGCGAGGGCCAGCATCCTGCTGGACGAGACGGCTGCCTCCCTGGATGATGTTCTGAAGCGCATGTTGCACCATGTGAGCCAGGACAGCAATGCGTCCGAGCCCAGCTGCAACTTCGAGGAGGTGATGAGCATGCTTTTCACAGATGCCGGCGCTCAGGAGGTCAACGGTAAGCATGCATGTATAAACCAGCACAAACGACACCTGACCTAAAAACATCTGACGTCTGCACATGTCAACACCTACCTGGAGAATAGCTTCACCTCAGGCTCAGGAGCAGAATTGTCAGATAGACTTGAGAATGGTTCAAGAAGCCTTTAAGACCCAAAGGAAAGTTTGTGATGTTTTGAATCGAGGCCGTCCACCAATCATCAGCGCAACCTGGTTCCATTTAAAGCAGGTTAGATATTTTTATTTAAAATTTCAGTGAAAAAAGGGTTTAATTTCAAAATGCAAAATTAATTGATTTTAGCTAAAATATTATTAATTTTTACTGAAATAGTTTTGCTAGCATTAATCTTCCTATTTGAAGAAGAGAAAAGCTTAGATTTATTGTACCTAAAATCTGTAAGATATGCTTCAAGTTTTATGCACACCTTACTCTCTTCTAATGCTTGAATTCATTTCTGAAATGTACAACGGTTTCTCCAGGTTTGGTGCCCATTTGTCGGCTTACAGATCCCTGACACATTAGCTGAGTCCCTCCAGCACGGGTCCTTTTGACTGAGTAGCTAAGCCTCTTGGTTAAGGCGAATCTCCTCAGCCCATTAGAGCAGCAGAAATCCGCCCTCTTGCATAACTGTATGTAGCCATTGTTGAGGCTTCGCTCTGTGCTGCAAGCCGTACTGAACACTGCATTGACGGAAAAAGTAATTATTTGGCAAATCAAACTTCCTTTTAGTTAATGTCACAAAGAATTGAAGAAATACTTTTTCTTTCAGTGCATTCATTTTGCTAGGCTGAAAAAGGTTTAAAGATGCTGTGCAGATGCAGGAAAACATGAGGGGTTTTCTTACCACTGTAAGAGCATGAGGAGGTAATGGTAGTGTAAGGGCTGCCTGTCATATACTCTGTCTCCAGTGTTTTCCTGTCTGGTTGGGCTGGTGTCCGCAGTTGTTGATGGTTAGTCAGAGGTGGGTGGTGTGTGACGCTCACCCTGCACAGCCGCCTCTGACAGATCCGCGAGGTGATAATTGACTTCTGTCATCGATCACTCACTTAGCTTTTCAAATGGCTCTCTGAGACTCTCAAGCTGTGGTGGCTGCTGCTACTTGACTGTTTTCTCTCCCAGAATACCCCACAAAGAGGCAAAAAGGAAGAGACTTTTTTTTCTTTATTTCTTCGCGGCTGCCATCTTAACAAAAAGGCTTCCTGCGCAGGTCTGAGCCATCTGCAAATGTTTTGAAAATCGATTTGAGCATTCAGGGGTTTCACTGAAATTGAAATTGCATAAAGCAATATAGAAAAAAAAAAGGAAGGAAAAGAGGAAATATTTTTAAATCAGTAATACATTATTAGAAAAAATAATCTACAGCCATAGAGCAGTAGTTCGCACTTGTGTTGCTTTGATTATACATTTTAACAAATTGAGATATCTTAAATATTAGCATATACTCTGCTGATATGAAAGCAGTCAGTAGCCACGTGTGCTTACTTATCAAAGTTTTTAACTAACTAAAGAGTCTCCCTAACAATATATAGTTTTTTTTTTATACTGAGCAACAAAAAGTACTGTTTTAAATCAGTTCAAACTTGAGTTATCACTCTGGGGAAATGCATTAGTTGCAGCAGAAGGAACAGGATAATGGTAGATGACAATTGGGTGATAATTAATTGTGCAGAGGATGATGTAACAATTCCACAATTATGCAACAAATAAAGATTTTCCATTTGAAACATGCAAATGAGCAGCACGACTGTATTATATCTACAGACAGATGCAACATGCAGAGATATTTACAGAATGAGCAGAGAAGATACTAATGGATGTGAAGAAATTAGTTTTGACATTCAAATAAGCATTCACATCACGAAAAAGGTCTGTTTTTCAAGCATTATGTGGATTCCAGTTACCTATGCCTTAAATTTTGATTTGGTATTATTAATTATTTAATAAGAATATGCACCACTTCAAAAGGTGGATTTCTCATTTCGAAATCCTTCTCTTCAGTGTCTTGTTTTTTGCAATGAATTCCCTTCACTCAGAGTAAGAATCCCCACGTTGCATTTAGGATCCCTAAATTAAAATCATGAACATTCACACGCGCAAAAAAAATATCTCCGGGGGAGGAACAAAGGCTCTTCCTTGGAGAATACATTCATATTGCACGTAAGTATGTTATCAACAGGACATATCTCTTCAGGTATTAATTTCTGCCATATCTGCGTTCACTCTGCCACAGCGGGGCGATACGGCTGGCGAGCGGACCAGCTCATTTGGAGTGTAATACTGTACAGCTGCGAGATAAGGAGAACAGGGCGAGATTATAACAGGCACAGAAAGAAAAGAGAATTTACAGAAATGAAAAAGATGAAAGCCCGCAGAGATAATTAGTCCTGCTCCAACTTGTGCAGAGGAGTCGATTTTTAGAGGCCAACTTGTGCTGTTTTTTGGGTTCGCTTTTGTCTTGGGATTTGGTGATGGAGCACGGTGCACACATTGTGCCAAGGAGTAACGAACAGCATTGCTGATGATGCAATGCATTGATAATAATGTTACTTCAGCCCCTACTATAAACACTAAACCTGCCTCTATTGATTAAAAATAACTCTTCATCCTTTAAGGTCCTCCAAGTATTTAAACCGATAAATGATTATAGGATGCTGAAGATTATGACAGTGCTTACAGTAGTGATGAGCGGCTGCCACAGAATGACTAATTGTGAACAGTTTGAGTAATGATGTATTGTATAATTGTATTTTCCTCTTTTCCTCTGTGATGCCGTTCGCAGCTACAGTGCTCGGTGCTATGTGCGCTGCTGATTGTGCGCCCTATTTGTGATGACTGTACCATAATTTCTCCCTAAATTGCTGTCACCTTTGATCGATCTCGCTGGCTCTCCACGTCGCCTCGATTTGCATAATCCTCCTGTGTTATTTTTCTTTTATTTGCCAGCTCAAATCAAACAGAAAAAACAGTCACATATTCATAATTTTAAAGCTGCAAAGGTGAGGGTGGGACTTACTTCTTGAAACAATGTGCTCATGTGTTCAGAACTGTCTTCAGAAAACATAAAACTGCAAAACATGTCTGCAGTCTGTGAGTTTCGTCACCCTTAGGCCCTTGAAATCCCGTACAACGTGTTTAATGAATTCAAAAATACATGAGCATCTGTTAAAGCAGGAGGATTATTACTTATCTGTATTTCTGTGTTTCTAAACAACATACTTTCTGCAGATACATGTTGATTTTCTGACAGCAGGTACTGTAAATATTCTGCATGTAATTAACTCTGTTCAACAGGAAAGGTGCTGTGTATTTTTGAATCAACCGGCTATGCCTCTCTGTTATAATAATATATCTTTTCCAGGCCGGCGGCGTGACTTTTCACTGTGAAAATCTCTCTGTAACATTCTGCGGGGAATGATCAGAATACTAAATTGAAACCATTAATTCAAGCTCTTTACCGCATGAAAAATGGTGGCCACATATGTCATTTTCCTCATCTTGATCTCTTCATTGACGTCTTTGGGTCTCTTTGCACTTGCTGAACACATAGCTGCTATCAGTGATAAAATCCAATTTTTGGTAATAGCCTGTAGACGGTAATCAAGATAAGATCTCTCTGCGCCCAACAAAGACGAGACATTGAGGGATTTTCTCTGGAAAATGATATTTAATATGCATGAGGTAAAGGAGGGCAGGAAATGAAGCTTCTGTTCAGCAGAGATATTTATGTGCGTGCCTGTTAACCAGAAAGTGTCTATATGTGTGTGTGTAGTTGCAGAGTGTGTATTTGAGTGTCATTTTCTTTGCGTATGTTTGTATAAAATCTGAGAAACTGCTCGCCTGTTGATCAGAAAAGGTGACTGAACTGACTCTCTGGTTTCTCCTCTTGGTTTTTCTCCCCATGCAGACAAGTCTCAAAGTTTCGTTTTCTTTGATGACGGTAAGCTGTGCTAATTGGATGAAAATGTCAGCATCAGCCGCCATGAGGCTGCAATCAGTGGTTTGCTTCTGTACCAATCACCATCAGTATGCCGTTTGTGTTCCTCTCCACGCTCGGGACTGGGTCGATCCATTGAGTCATCAAATGATTACAGACACCAGCAATCCCTCCCGTGTCACAGATATCGATGACTCTTCAGCTGCCCCTCAAATCAACGTACGGACGGAGAAATCAACCTCTCCATCCAGTGGACTCATTGTCCAATAATGTTATCAGTTCTTTTTGTAAAGCCCTGTGAAAAAAAAACAGCTGGCTCTGTGTGAATACTTTGAGTTCAAAGTGACAAAATTAATAAATCCATTTGATTGAGATTGAGGGGATAAAATTCCATTGGAGTTACGTCCTTGGTAGAAAAAAATGGATCCTCTGTTTTGGAGATTTTATATTTGGGTAATTTGTTTTTCAAACTGGAATTTAGCTTGTCATATATGCAGTACTTGACTTTGATACTACTCACTACCGTGTAGGGCTTTGGTTTATTTATCATTAATGAAATTAGTTTTTTGCAGGCGAGTAGAAGATTAGAATTGACAACCTCTCTAGATAACAAGGTTTCACCATTGACCCAGTCCTAGTGGCCCTTTCATGACCATGTGACATCATAGCATCTGTGTCCTGCATGGTGATTGGCTATGATGGATACCTAATATACAGTAAGTGTTTCATCTGCCACTGCTGTACGGAGCCCTCCTGTGTTTTAATCACCTCCTTCAAAGTGCCCTCCACAACCCACGCTTTGAAGGAAACCAATCATTTCCCTTTTTTTGTGCGTGTGTGTGTGCGTTTGAGTGTGTGTATGTGTTCGCTAGCATGTCCACCAATGGTTGAGACCACAGTTAATCCTTAAAACAGCGTAAGATCAGGAGGTGTTACTGAGGTCACCTCTGAGCATAATCTGAGGAGTCTCCTTGCAAAAAGGACTCGTGGCCCTTTCACACACTTACAGAGAAACCAGGAATCTCTGTAGATTTCCTGCTGCTGATGTTAGATTGGCACGTCAGCCAGAAGAAATACTAACATCACTGTCTTTTTGACTGGTTCAGCATATTTATTGATTCGTCTCTCCCTTATTTGTGACAGACTCCATTATCCTTGTGCGATTTACAGACATTGCAATCTGTTTTTCCTCCCTTCAACCAAACCGTGTGGATAATGCAGTTAAAGAATTCACCAAGAATCCCGAAAGATCAAAGGGGGCAATCCAGCCATCCAGTCTTGCCTTCCTCCATATACTTTCATCACTTTCCATTGAAGTTTGTCACATTTGATATGCTGCGTGAGAGCATCTGTGGTATATTTTTTTTTTCCTTTCTGTGTGTGGAAACAGCGGTGTTTGCATACCAAAAGCTGACGAAACCGTGCAGAAATCTTCACATAATTGACAAGTATCAAACGTGCATGTCTTAATTAGTCTCCCACTTGATCACATCAGCGATCTTCACTCACACACTTCCTCTCCTCTAACATCCAAGGCGGGTTTGTTCACCTCAGCTGGTGATGTAAGATACAGTGTATTGCAATGTCCATTTACAAAGGAGGGATGGAGGGAACGATGCTTGGATGAGGATATCAGCAAAGTAAAGACGCATTCACACCGGATTAAGCTCTCCATTCACTTCTATGTGAACAAATGTGTTTTGCTTATTGTTACTTCACTTGGATGTGTGAGCTTCACTGTGCAGAATGATGTCTGTTCGGAGAGTGACACTAGAGTACTGTTTCCACATCCATCTGCTGAAGGGGGAAAGTTTCTCTGCTCACCTTGCGTCTTACAAGCAGGATTTTGTGACACCATAACAATTTTGGAAACCAATCGTGGTCCAGTATGCAACTTACACAAGTGTGATGTGGATACTTGAAACCTCCAGTATTCATTCATTCTGTATTTTTTTATGAGGGAGAAGGAGTAGATGACGTTTTAAGAAGTTTTAACAAGGTAATTTAACTTTTTTTTGTGGAAAAAACATAGCAGACAGAAATTATTATTCCAAGCAGAGAATTTTTATGTCTTAAAACTGCTCCGGAGGGGATTTTTTAAATAAATGCACGCCAAAATAATATAAGCAGCAGAGGAGAATAGGCGCTGCTTGGCTTTAGTGATTGCGAGGACAGTAACAGAGATTTATGTGTTTGATTAGAAGCAACTTTGTGGGCTGGTATTGTTAGCCCTAGTATATGTTTATACATAGTTTATGTTTACAATCCTACCCACACCATTTCCTGCCCCGTCTACTTTTCGCCACATCACGCACAAATCCAATCTGACCTCTCCTTTTATAGAGAGAAGTGTCAGGCCAGATGTTAGTCAGCTGTTAGCCAAACTGATGCCAATCAGCTAATACGAGTGCACCTTTCAGTGCTCTTTCTTTGCCTCAACTAAAGCTATGCTTCATTATGGCAAATAGATACAAATCCATGTAAACAAATGATATTGATCAGTTCTGAAGAACCGTCTTCCACTGTTAGGTATTACATCAGAAAATTCTTCACACATGTAAAATGAAAACTAAGATAATCCATTTTTAGGTTTGAATTACAGTTTTCTCGGAATCATTCATTTAGACGACAGAGTTTAGTAAAATTATTCCAAATTAAAAAGTCAATAAACGATAATAGTCAGTATTGCCGAGCCCCAATAAATGTAATTCCTAGGAGAGTGCGGCCTGTGTAAACAGCTGGATTGATTAAGCTAGGAGCATATCAGTTCCACCAGATGCATGTGAGACATGCATCTGAAAAACGTGGCTGAAACGCTTCTCGCTTGGATAAGCCGTTAGTCTCATGTTTGAGCTCACATGTAAGTCTCAGACATCACAAACATGATCAGGTCACTCAGAGTTGATGAATCTGTCTATTTGAATATGTTTATCATATATTGAGAAATATATAGAGAGAGGAAAACCCTAGGTAACACACACACGACAAGTAAAGGCTTTAAAATATTAAATTAGTTGCAAAATCAGGAAGAGCTGCAAGCATGAATTACAACTCTAGACCTTCAAATTATATATCATTTTTTTTATTCTTTTAGTAACAGTGATATTTAACTCCTCATGCTTTGCTCTGGGTGTTGAACTACTCTCAACACTGAAACAATCCCACTCAGAAAAGACATTGGTTGCAATATGAAGTCTTATGGCTAGCAGTGTTAGCTGTTAGCTTCTCTCGGACAGTCTGACATTGGCCACCTAGTCTGTTGGTATGAAAGACCACAGATACCCCCGCAACACACAGCGTCTTCCTCGTCTTCACTTTGCTCCCCTGTAATGTAACATCTGTCTCCTTATTTTT